>JAHDVE020010511.1:0-53459 GCA_022606495.2 Halesus radiatus | reverse complement strand
CTGTCGGCCTACGGCCCTGCAGAGGAGATTCTTGGCCTGCCGAAACTGAGCTATTCGAATGTCCAGAGCCGAGCTCCCTGCCAAGACACCACCCTCAGGGTAAGTCTAAACCAATGAATTATCTCCCTTAACCGATCTTTCCCAACCTTCCTCCTCTCCTTCTCCCACATCCCCACCTCCAGTCAAATTCTATTTATAACAATCCAACCAACGTTTCATTTATTTATATCTATATATTATACAGTACCGTTTTACATATGTTTTTCAAATTTATTTTTATTATAATAAAGGTGCTTTATATGGTGTTTTATAATGTGGAGTGTAAGGTAGGTTTGAAGAGGTGATACTGTGAATGGCGTGTTATATGTGTGGTGACCACCTCACTAGGAGAACCTGTGCTGATGTGTTCACGTGGATGTGTTCAATATGGTAAAAGTATTGATGTGTATTGATTAGTTTTGTTTTAATATTTAAGTTTTGCTATATAAATGTGAATTAGGTATAGAATTTGAAGAAAAATTAAAAAAAATTGGTTTTTATTTTGGGTACAGTAATAAAAAAACAATTAAGAGATGTTGATTTAGGCAAATCCTTTAAATCCTCGTGATAATGCTATCTTGACTCCCGCTCTATTGCAGCGCTCCGACGATATTTCTGAATGCATCAACAACTACACATTTGAATCAAAGTATTAAGTTGCTGATCCAATAGAAAAATCTAAGATTTTTGTTATTGATTTAGTTTCCTGATGCCATTCACAAAAAAAAAGAATTATCTTATTTCCATGTTATTATAGATTGGGGTTGCAACATAGACCAGACGAACGGTTTGCCCCCATACTAACTAAAGACACTACGTCAAAAGGTTCTACCACCCAGTCGCCCTTTCCTAAAGGAGATTGGCTTGACTTTGGGAAAGGACGACCGGATGGTCGAACCTTTCGACGTCGTGGCTTTAGTTAGTATCGGGTAAACCAGTAGTATGGAAGGCCCAGTAGATGAATAATTTCAAACATTAAAAAAGGCTCTTCTGGTTATATCAGGGGCAGTGCAGTGCAGTACGGGAAGGTTGAAAAGTTATGCCTATAATAAAAAAAACGTACCACAGGATATTTTTAATTATGTCTCACTTTATAACAATATATGTTTACATCAACATATTATTATACGTTGACGTAAAGATACATTTTTATATAATGCGACAAATTACAGTTTTGATTAAAAAATTTGTCACATTTAAATTAAAATTTCTACGGTTCATTTTTTTAGGAGAGGCACATCTTTTCAGCCTTTGCAGACTGCTCTGCACTGACCCTGGTTTTATATATATTTATGTTAAAAAAAATAATAACTATTATTATTAACTTTAAAAACGCTTTATTTCCTTAAAAAAGTTCGGCTAGGTAATTATTATTATGTGTGACAGCTGTTTCGCTTTACGAATGCATTATAATATTGTAGTGAAGTCGCTTACAGACGATTTATTTATATTGTTTCTATGTAGGTTCCTACTTATAATGAAACTGTTAAAATGTTTTTAATTTTATTTCCAATGTCCATATTAATTTTCAAGTAACCTTTAGTAGGGAAACTAGCCCATTAAAATAGCCGTCAATTTACTCGGAAATGAATCAGAAAAAATGTGTTTATACATATAAATAGATTTAAAAAAATTATTTATTACTAGCTGATGTGTACCCAACCTTGCCCGGGTATATATAAAGTTATGATTTTAGGGTGCCATAATTGAATTGACAGCGAAAGTAACCAAAAACAAAGACACTATTTGAAAATTTTATTTCATCCCAAACGTTTATTTTTTCAAAACATATCTAAATAATAGAGTTCTTATGTAGGTACGTACTTGTGTTTTCCATTTTGAAAATACTGTACCCAAAAAAACCTTCTTCTTTTGAATATGCAATCTGTGGCTAACCTAAATAAAACATGGCGGGTTCAATGTTTTTCATACTAATTTTAAAACATTATAGCAACAGTTTTACATATTGCATTTCATTCGTGGTAAATCCTTCTTGTTTTAACTTGCCTTTACAATGGAACAAGAAGTATTTACCGCGAAGTCGTCGAAATTCATACATTAAAATAATATGAATACCAGAAACGACTCAATTAGAAATTACGACAATTGGAAAGTCATAATTGATCAAAATTCCTCGATAACATCACGTCCAAAATTCTTAGAATTACCCCCCCTTGCTTATATAAAACTAATCAGGTTACTACGTGCAAACAGCTTATTAAAGGCTCTACCTCTACCCCCACCCTTTATCAACACGCGTGCTGCGTCCTAGACTATTAAAATGATTTGCAATCACTTAGGTTTTGACTTCTGGATTGAACGGACACGCGCGATCAGTTCAAAACAAAATTCAAGGCAAAAGGCCTCTGAAGATGGACAATGTGATTTGTCCGAAACGTCGGGAGTTAAAAGTCCTTCTAAGGACTACATTACGCGGGTTAACTGAAAAAAATATTCTAGGTATATATATATATGAATACTTGTTATCGGCTGACATATTGCCCATCTCACTAGTTGTCAAAAACCTGTGTTGCGATGTCAATTTCCAGATGTGGTTATTCAGCTAGGATATTATAAATGGAATAATAGATTATAAATTAGATGATAAATGATTACAATTTAATAATTTATTTTCAAAAGTATAGTAATTTAAAACCACAAAAGAATTTAGAAGCTGACAGGTTTATTGGTGGTTACTTTTAAAGGAACTTTTGTTTTGCGTATTTCTAATGTCACCAGGTAGGGTACTGAACAGTTTAATAGCATTGTATTTTTAACTTCTTTGTCCATACTGAGACAAAACATAACATAGAACAAAGAAACATTGAGATAGCATGAAATAGAATTTTAACATAATAACAGAGAGAAGGAGACAGATGCGTGCATAATGGATTACAAAGAACATCGGAATGGGTGATTAAGGGATAAAGGGAAATTATCTTTTTCTCAATCTTATTGTGTTAGATTTCTATTTCATGCTCTCTATTTGTTTATTTGTTCCACGTTATGTTTTGTCTCATTCTGTTTGTATATAAAACATGATGATACTTTACAATAATAACAATACATGGATTATTTCTATATCGCCGTTTTCGTGAGAAAATCACCTCAGGGGTGCTTTACAACATAATTTATATAACCTATACCTTATCACTCAGACATATATCTGATAATTTACATATTAGATTTATTACTAATTTCTTACAGCTAAGATTTATATCTAGAAACTATCTAATTCAGACTTATAATTAGTGACTTACAACTAAGACATATAGCTAGGGACTTATAACTAACACCTGTAACTAGTGACTTACAACTAAGACATATAGCTAGGGACTTATCACTAAGACCTGTAACTAGTGACTTACAACTAAGACATATAGCTAGAGACTTATCACTAAGACCTGTAACTAGTGACTTAAAACTAGTGACAGATATGTTTATGGATATGTGAGTCTTTTATACAATATCATTGAATGGTTAACATCTATGGTTTAGAAATAATAAATTAACATTTTAAAATAAATTATGTAATGATTGTTGCCCTTATTTTCAGTGATAATTTACACAACAATGGAACGTGTTTATGTGTTATATAAAATGTTACTATTTCCAAAAACCAGAACATAACCTGATATTGAACAACAGTGGGGCGAGTTTGTATATGATACATCTGTATTTTTATGCTTCTGATAAGTTTGCTTATGTTAAGCGAAACCTTTTGCTTATGTTTAGTTTTATAAAAATTAAAGAATTCGTGGTTGTAAACAAAGCGTTCGTTTTATTTCATTAATATGTCAAGCCTCATTATAACTGTCTTCGAATAATTTTTTTTTTAAATTCATACCTTTTTTCAGGAACTTGCTCTTTCATTTATGTAGTTGGCCGCAATAATAAGAAATAATAACAGGCAGACATTTTAAAAAATATTTGCACAATTATTCTTATCCGAACTTCCACAGACCTTTGGTCATAGAGAAATGCACGCTAAAGCTCAGTGGCAATCTCTATGTTTTGAAATATATTCCATTTGTTGCAAAAAATGAACATAGTTTTGAAAGGTACAACGACAATCTCTCTTTATATGTATTTTTAAATGTTTTAGAACTCAAGAAGTTGTTTCAGGAAAAAAAATATGCTACCAACAGCCATACATTTGGAATCGTCAACAGCTGATATACCTTGTTTATAAGGGTTAAAATGACATAAGAAGGCAACATTTTGTATGGTTTGTTAAAAGAATAATGCTTCAGTGATAACCCTGCACATACAAGGTACCAGGTACGTACGAGGTACAGGTACAGGGTTGGTTGGTTGGTGTGTTTGTTGGCTGGTTGCTACGGACTAAGGAGGTGTCAGACAACCAATTAGACGTGAGGGCGCGAAGAGGACACCAGGTGAAACAAAGTGCCTTGTACGTCATCATCTCATCCAATTATTTCTACACTACACCCGGCGCAGGCACATACCGCATTCCACCAGCTACCAGAACTGTGGAAACGTATGAGATATGAATGATGCAGCGGAAAATGACTTAAATAAAGACACTTATGAGAGGTGTTTTTGAATTTTAAAAATTGCCATTGATGTGTGAAGAAATATTATTATTAACACACACGTGTGTTAACAAAAATATTTCTTCATGTTTTTTATTATTATTATTATTTTAATTTTATTTATTTAAAAAGGTGAGAGGTAATGGAACAATCTCCAATTTTCATTCGAATAAGTGATGAAATTTATTATTTGGAAAAATGAGGAATTGTTGAAATCACGGATTGGAGGCATAGTAGGCTTCATTAGCAATATGTCAATACTCTGCCCAAACATTGCGGGATCTCTCTTTGAGGATGAAAAAATTGTTAGAAAATAGGATGTTATAGATAATAGGGTTGGACTACAGTTAAAATTACAGTTTTTTCGGAGCTTTGCACGAAGCCCATCAGGACTCGAATAAGGCATACAAAGTGATCATCAGCATAATGAATTTAAGTTTTTGGAGGGAACTGAGTGAGTCAGAGAGAATAAGGAAATTATTTTTCTTTACTCGATTGGCTGAAAATCGTACAAAATGATTTGGAATTAAATGTTATATTCTAACCTTATTAATTGTTTTTGTGTTTAATTCGTAGAACTCCATTTGATATATTTTTTTAAATTTTTATGTTGTTATTAAATTCTCCAAGTATTTTTAGTTTTTACTATTGTGATAGCTGTTTCGGTGTTCAGGGCGATTTTCAAACTGCGGTTAATCCACATTGTGGCGACTTATTCACAATAATAAAAACTAAAAATACTTGCAGAACTTCATAATACTATTATTAAATTTGATTTACATTAAAAAATATGGAAAATAAATTGGATTAAAAGTAATGATGGGGCAATTACCGGTCCACTCACCCAAATTCGAAAGCATTGATTCAACAATTTACGAAGCATATCTTAATATAAGTATATATTCATAGGAATTTTAAAACTATAAAATAATTTGAAAAATTACTGCCTCAACACAGGCTAGCCTAGTGAGGCGGGTTATGTGAAACTTCAACTATAATCGTTATTATATTATTATCTATTTTACTTTATAAACCACTGTACACTTACATTATTATATTAAACATGTCTTTAAGTTATAGTTAAATTTAATAAAAATAAAAATATTATTATATTATTATTATTAAAAAAAAAATTCCGTTCTTAGATATAGCCTTGTTAAATATATGATTAGAGTTACTTAACGATTAGTTACTTAACAGTTAACTCGGGAGTTAGAATTTTTTTAAGATTATAATATGTATTAATAAATAATATGTTGAGTAATTATTGGAATAACTTATTGAAGCTTATTAACCATAGCGTAGTAATTTTTTATCATTGAAGATAATATCAAAAATCTCAAAATGAATAATAAAACAGAAAGGACACAGAAAATGTCTAAGGTTACGATCGCATCTGAGACTCGAACCCAGGATCTCTTGATCTATCCGAGACCTGCGCTCTAACCATCATTGATCTCCATCCGTTTTATTGATATCATGCTTCAATTTAAGAACTGTTAATATCACCTTCAATTAATTCCCATATATTTTTAGGTGGTATCTTTCTATATTGTGCCTTGTCTATTTTATATTTCTTTGGAGATTTTTTAATATTATCAAATGATAAAAAAATATTATACTGGGGTTTTTAAGTTTCAATTAACTTATTGAAGCTTTTAAAAATTCTTATATTCCATTCTTATATTCCAATTATATTCCACAAATAATGAATATTAATCCTAGACCTGTAGAAAAGTCAACAGATATCCCATACAAACAAAAATCTGATATATCCAAGACACTATTTAGATTGAAAAAAATTCGGATAGAATCTTTCAATCATACAGAAAGATAATAGCCAAAATATATAGGAATTATTTGAAAATGACATTAAAACTTCTTAAATTGAAGTATGATATCTTTAAAAATGACGGAAAACAATCAATTGGTTAGAGCGCAGCTCCTTGATGGACCGAGAGGTCTTGGGTTCGTGTCCCCGATGCGATAGTTACCTTTTTATTTTCTGTATATTTTCTGTTTGATATTTCATTCGAGGTTTTATTCAATGATTTAAAAAAAAGTATTTATAATATGGCGCAGTTTTGTGATAGTTCACTAAAATAACATTTTTCACTAAATTATAACGAAATCTACGTTCAACACATAAAAAGGTACCTACGTACATATTTTTCTTCTGTAGAATGACGCTGAATGCAGCAATTATATTAATGACTAACGTCACAAACAACGTGCGTCATGTGGTTCGTAATAAGTCTTACATAGTAAGGCATAAATTCATCAAGAGAGCTCTTGTCTTTGACGCACACACAAAGTTGTATTCAAATAACCCCGACAAGCAATGTAATAACTGCCTTGTGCCTTGTAGGGGTAATAATATCTCTTCGGTTATTATTATTTTATTAGTCACATTATTACCCCAGTAATGTAAACATATTAAAAAGACAATAAACTATTATATTCTTTGTTTACTTATAAGGACTACTTTGTTAAAATCTAACTATACTCAATATTTCAGTGCCTTCATCAGGGAGATGATATTCAAAATGATGGACTTAATTTCGTACCGCTATATTGCCTGAATTATACGTTGTATGTGAATGATCTACATAGTTGAAAGAGGAGGTCCAAATGTTTAGAATCCCACCGCTAGATCACCCATAGTACCATACCCAAATGACCGCTAGAGTGTTCGTACCGCCAATCAGCCATTTCGCGTCAGTTGTGAGTAAAATGGGTACTATGCAGCGCAAGATTTTCTGTGTTCGCAAGTTCTGTAAAACTGTGTCAACTCTAAGTGCAGCGTACCTTTCCTCTTCATTTTAACAATGAACCTTCAACTAGAACGAACATTTGTCGTTAGTATCATCAATTTGAGTAAACTGCATGCCTCTATAAAAGAAAAAGCCTCGGCCGGTCGCGTGTATCAGAGGAGAATGTGCGTAAATGAGTTCATCATTTTGAATAACCCTGTAAATAGATTTCAAAGAAAATTACAGAAACTTCATAGGAGGTGATCACTTTGTGGTATTGCATTATAATAAAATCATAAATCAAATACCGTAACTTGATTTGTACAATTTTTAATACCAATATTTTACAACCCTGGTGAAGCTAATCGGGTAATCGCCAAATTTAGTTGTCACGGACACTCTTACTAAATAATGATATAACTGAGTTACAAACTAACAAACAGATCTACAATCTCGTCGATAAAATGGGAAGCAAAGCTACTCTGTCTTGCCACACATTACTTGTTTCAATCACATTTATTCATGGTCTCATCCGTGCGCTATTATTACTAGTTATTCGACTCTGGTATGACTTGACTAGGTGTTTGAATAACTTGACTGGGACACGTCTTCCTGGAGAGTCCTACAAAGACCGTATTTCATGCACATACGAGTAGATAAATTCCAGTTCCACAATAAGGAACTCCAGTTCAATTTTTAAATTTATTTTTTATCAATAATGACGTTCAAACTTAAATACCATATTCCGTTTTTTTTTCTTAAGTTATTTTTCAGAGTTAAAATAATTTTCATTATTTCAATTTTTAAAAACCCGCCAAAACGCTCCAAATCTATGTCCAATCCTCTTTGATCAATTTTTTGAGGATAGAATGTCAAATGTCAAAACACGGATATAATTTTATATTCTTTTCATATTAAACCACAACTAAATATATGTAATAAAATGATGTACCTTTTTAGAAACTTTAAGTCAAAGAATAATAATAGTAATGACCATTAATATTATCATAATATCCGTGTTGATAATTGGTTTGCTCATGAATACTCTAATTTATTTCACCAATAATAGTTTTTTTATTTATATTAAACAACAATTTTAGTCACCCGAATTAAGTTAAATTTAAGCAAAAACAAAAAAAAAACAATTTTAAATACAAAACGAAAGTGAAAAAAAATGTCCGTCCTAATCCAAAAACAGAATGCGCACGTGATGTGAAATGTTCCAAATGCTATGGTACCAATGTAACGAGGTGTTCTTATGAGATGATTTTTTATTCACTTTTAAATTACGATTTATAATTTTACGTACAACTATATATAAAAAAAGTTATATATTCAGAATCGGCGTTTGCTGATCTATATATGAATATGTATTTTTTTAAGTCTTCATATTTTTCATTGGAGTTCCTGGAGGTCCTGAATTCGAATCCCAGCTGCTACCGTTATCTTTTCCTTTTCTTTGTCTTTTCGGTTTCTTGTCTCGATTTGGAAGTTGTTATTCTCTTCAATGATCAGAAATAAAATTTGTATGGAATGATGTCTGTAGTTTATTATTATGTAATAGTGTGTCATGAACGCTTCTTTATGAGAACCTGCCCTGAGGTGTTCAGATATTTATGATTTAGTAATATTGTGAAATAATATGCAAATATGTCGAAAACATTTTTTAAAATATTATAACGATGATCGAAAATGCAATTATTTAGAATATAAATGTATTTATGTTATGTTTGATTTGGTGTAATTGAGTTATGAAAAAAAAACTCTGATCCTTTTGTTTTGATTTATATCAAAATACTAAAATTGAATAAATGTGTTGGTATGTTTTCTATTGTAGGTATGTGATGATACAGTTTAATTGCACAGTGTTTAAACTGTCTTTGTACGTAGGTAGCATATTTTGATGGAATTGAAGGGGAATATGAAGATTAGATTTGAAGAGATTGATTGATTGGTTGATTTGATTACAGATTAAGTGTAAAGTTGCCGAATTTTCGTAATGTCTAAAAGCTTGAAAATTTTAACAGAATTCTGAAGTATGGTAGTATAAGAATAATTTTAATTATTGTCTTGTGTGTTTTTACTAGCGGGTCTACCATGAACGAAAAGAAAGAAAACAGGTAAAAAAACTGGTATACAAATATTAGTTGCACTTCCCCAAGACATATATCCCCAAGTATATGTGATTATGGATTGAGAAATGTTAATATGTTAAAGTACGAGTATACATGTTACCACTTTATGTAAAATTTGTTATTTAGTGAAAGTCTTGCAATAAGGATGGTTTTGATGATATAGACATCTGTTGCTGTTATTATTATTGTTCTTATTATTGTTACTATTGTTGTATTTCAGTGAAAGTAGCCCCAAGTTGGACATCAGAGTTGTATTACAGGGAAACAGGGGAGACAAGAATATCGGCGTGACTTACCCAGGTGTCAGTCTCCAAGGCAGGTACGTCTTTGTCCGGACAATGGTTAACTCAGATTCCGGTACAGCAAAGAGGTTTTTCTCTCCTTCAGGGTCGAGTGAGTCGACCGCGGTCTTATAATTGGGTTTGAGGCAATTTCTAATCTACGTTAAATGAGGCGAGGGAGTACTTTCAGTCTCAGAATTTATTGTACAGTGATAATAGACATTACAGGTTATGTACAATCAATCGTATAACTAATGGAAAAGGTCCTATTTCTGACATGAAGTTAAATATGATTCTCTCTCTGATGGAGTTCTAAAACCGGGTGTATCAATTATGGCAAGGGCAAGTACAACACATAACAGAGGGTAGGTAGAAAACAGCTTACATGAGAAGATCGGAGCAGAGGCATCTCGCATTAATATGGTAAATGTGGTCGGCGGGAGCCACAGGCAGGAGCCCAAGAATCGGCCATCTCCACACTGAGTTTAAGTTAGTTTTAAATTACAAATTACCATCTTAGGTGTTTTACAGTAAACGGGCACGTTTAGCTACGGGTCTTCAAACACGCATGCGAAATACGTTGCCTAAGAGATTTGGTTGACAAAATGGCACTTTAGCCGCGAACTCTTACAGAGTCGCTGCGGACGGATAGCTGGTCCGATCGGATTCGTAGTCGAGATCCTTACCCCTCGACCATGGAGGCCGTATTAATACTTTTATTATAATTTTTGTTATTTTTGATACTATTAATATTATTTTTGTTATTGTTGTTACAATTTTTATAATATATTTTGTTATTGTTATTGTTATTGTTATTATTATTTTTGTTTTTACTGTTACCATTATTGTTATTTTTGTTACTACAATTATTAATTTTGTTATTATTTTTACTATTATTATAAAACCCTTCTCCTTCCCAGAACTTTCTCTCCACCCTTTCTTTAACAAGACCCTCCACACACCATCCTCAAAGATGACATAGGCCCTGGGGGAAATTATTTTCCTCAAAGCCTCAAGCGTGGAGTTAATGTATCTGTTTTGAAAAGCTTTAAATAAATTAGAATTTCGCCTTATTAATACCATTTTATTAAATTATTCATACATTATTACATATTTCACTGTTCAAAAAACATAATAAAGTTTTAGATATGTTGAAACCTGATTTTTTTTAATAGATTTATTTATTAGAAACACAAACAAAATATTTACATAAAAGCATCATTCACAATATATCATATATACTCGTAAATACAATCGGCGTGTAAATATCTCTAATAAATGTTCTTATAATACGTAAAACGTGTAAGCAATAAAGTTTATGAATCATTTAGTTACAAATAACAATCTTTATTTTTTAATGTGTGGAATACATTTTAAAGACAAATTGAGTAGCTGGGTGATACCCCCACACACATAGTGGAAGATACTTTCAGTATTGCCCTGGTGAAAGACTACCATTCTGAATTGAAACTTTGCTCATAATGGCTTTTAGCCGTGTTTGGTGACCAGATTTGAATCTGTGATTTACATTAAAAATATAAAAAAAAGACGTAAGTCAGTCGCTGAATATCGCAACTAGGAAATAAATATTTGTGGAGTCAAAAGGGCAATAAAAAGAGGATGAAATCATTTATGACTAGAATAATATATTCGGGCTTTTTCATTAATGTTCAACTGGTACTTGATAGATACTTCTTAAAGTTTGCATAGTTATATCTGTCAAACGCCTCGTCATTTTGGTGAAGCTGATGATTGAATGACAATGACACAAAAGCCGGGTACGAAAGCTCATAAAAGATAAAATTCAACAACGCATACAGGAAACCTGTGCATCTGCTAAGGTTCTGCAGTGCTTCTACGATGTTTACTCAGAGGAGCGTCCACTCATTCTCAGCCTTACTTCGACACCGACTAGTCAGCGTCTGGGGCAGGACTCGGAAGTCAACCATCGCCATTGTCGTGGCTGCATCCGAGTGGCTCAGCTTTCCACTCAATGAGCGATTGATGCAGATAATGCGGCTAACACCCTGAAAGACTATCCCTTAATTTTAATTAATTTAATGTTATTATCAAGTATTATGTTCATCATTATCTTTCTTTTATTTTTAATTCAGCAGTCAATTGACTAATTTAAATACTTTGGGGTTGAATTCTCAAGCGATGGTCGGCGAAACGGAGAAATTGACCGTACAATAGGTGCGGCAAGCGGTGTGCTGCGTCCTCTTTACATCTCAGTGATAAGGAAAGCTGAGCTAAGTATCGAGACAAAGTTGGCAGTGACAAATCAGTGTATCGTCCCACGTTTACATACGGTCACCAGATCTGGATGTTGAACGAGCGTACACGTTCCAGAATTCAAGCCGCCGAAATGAGATTAATGAGAGGAGTTGCAGGAGTCAAAAGATGGGATCGAATGTGAACCTCGATGATCCTGGAGGAGCTTAACATCGATCCACTGTTACTCTTGATAGAAAAGTGGCAACTGAGGTAACTTGGGCACGTGTCACGTTTGATAGAAGATCAAGTGATATTCCAGAGGGATTACATCCAGTGGGACGCCCTAGACACAGGTGGGAGAAGCAATTCCAGAGGCTGTGCGAGGAGAGGCAAGAACTACTATTGATGGATGCCGATAACGTAGTATAGGACAGGGACGCCCGGAGGTGCCTTGTCGTTGCGATGAGTCCCCGACTCGAGTAGGATACGGGGAAGAAGATGTATGTATGTATTTTTAATTACCATTTGTAATTTGTCTATTTTTTTCTCTCATTTTCTTTTTATATATTTAATACTCTTTTTTCTTATTATATTAATTTCTTTATTAATTTGAAGGTAATAACTTGTATACACCTCATGTAAGATGGCAATTGCATCTGCACTATCCACCCAGTACTGCTGGATTAAAATCTTAATTAAATATATACAAAATAAAAACGTGAATAAATTGTTGAGGCAATTTTATGGGCAAAATCCGCTAACTAATGATCTGGAAGTGGCACCAGGCACGGATGGGTATCGTTTTACCTTGCGATGAGGCGGTATTCTAATTAGCGCAAGAAATAATTATTATTGTACAACACCTACCACTGTTATCACCATCATACTCCTTCCTCATCCTCCCCCCATCCACCATCCCTTCCTCATCCCGCTCTGTGAGGTACACCCAGGATGCAACCCGCAAGGAATAATATATAATAAGTACAGGGCAAAGTAAATCTCTCAAAATTGTATTTTAGAATGATTAAAACTGCTTTGAGATACATGAAAGTTGGGAAGTCAGCAGGCCATGACGGATTGATTATTGAACACGTTAAACACGCTGGAGGACCAATTTTACAGCTGCTGGTGAGGTTATTTACTGATATTTTGAAGAATGGATAGTTACCAAATTATATAACAAGAACCATAATTACACCTATTTTCAAATCTAAATCGTCGGACTCAACCGCTCAGGGCAGCTATGGACCGATTTCAATTGCTACTGCCATCGCAAAATTATTCGAACGTTTACTACTAGATTGGGTCGGACCCAGCATGGAAACTAATGACAACCAAATGGGTTTCAAAAAGGAGGCCTCTACCGATGCAGCCATATTTACAGTGAAAAGAACACTAGAATACTATAGAAACAAGAAAACCACCTCATACGCATGTTTCCTTGACCTGAGTAAGGCCTTCGACGGGGTTTCTCACCCGTTGTTATGGGCTAAACTCAGGGACAGAGGCATATCATCGGAGGTGATACGCATCCTCGACTTGTGGCACAGACAGCAGGAAAATCTAGTAAAGTGGAAAGATGGTTTTTCCGAACCTTTCCTCCCAAAGAGCGGCGTCAGACAGGGTGGTTATATGCCCCCGATATTCTTCAACTTTTACATGGATGAACTAACTGAAAGTCTAAACAATTCAAGGGTAGGCTACCACATCGGAGGAGAGTGTCTGAACAACATCGATTATGCGGACGACATGGTACTAATGGCACCATCTACAAGGGGCTGCGCATTCTCCTGAAGATCTGCGAAGAGTTTGCTGAAGAAACAAACATGTCTTATAACCCCAATAAAACGGCTCTGTTGGTTATAAGATATGGACAAGGCCCGACTAGTACTCCTGCAGCTATCCAGAACGGTGTGATCCTGAAGGTGTCTGAAAGAACCAAATAACTAGTACACATAATCATCAGTAATCCCTCGTATTAATTAATAAGAGACGAAGCGATGTAGGAGTTAGATGGCATTTCTGATCGGAAATTTCTTCAAGTATCTTAGTTTTTTTTATTGTAACCACTGTTTTGGCATTCAAGGCAGTGTGAACATTGCTTTGAATTCCGAAACAGCTGTCGCAATAAGAATACTAAAATACTTGCAGAACTTAAAGATAAAGTTATTAAATTTAATTTATAAAAACCAAAGGTATTTACCGCATTACATCTATATTAAAAAAAATATGAAACAGATTTTAGAACAATACACGAAAAATGAAACTCAAACTCCACTCAAACGACAAAAATCTACGATAAGGAACGTCGCCATAGAGTAAAAGACAGTGCCGCGGGAGAATGTATTTCAAGGTAGTAGATAAAAACACATAGAGTGTAAGTATAAACGTAGTAACTTCAACGTAGGAACTGTGTTTTTACTTACAGAAACAGAGATACTGCCTTTTTACTTACCAACAGCGATGAAATTGCCATAACATTAAGAATTATATCATCTTTTTTAATACTAAAAACGAGTAATATTAAATTATGTCTTATGTAAAACATAAGAAATCGGATACTTAACAACTTCTCATATTCAACTAATTTTTGCTAATTTTGGTAATTATGTACTTACTTGTGTTTTTACTTACCACTGCAGAATATGTATGTAGATCGCGTTTTCTAAGTATACTGTTAAACAATTACGCTCAACCGTGCCAGTGATAAGTATTGAAGGTATGAAGCAAATTTTAACTTTGGGATTGCTCAGTTCGGCCGTTTAAAGCGCCTTACTGTGTTTTTTTAAAGTTTTAACTTTAATAGTGCAATGAATAATATTCCATTTGCTATATTAAACATCCGTGTGGGAAGTTAGTTGAAACCGCCAATTAGGCTGGCTGTACCGCTTCAGTTGTTTACGCAGTGTCCACCAGCAGCGAGATCATCAATCATTATTAGTGTCTCGTTAGAGGACCTCGGTTGCAGCCGTCTCATTTGCCGACTGTACCTGCCGCGAGTACCCACTTCCCAACTTCGCCGAGGATTCTTGGAATATTTCAATAAATAAACGCCTGAGAAATATGTGGATTATCGGAGAAACGAAATAGCTGCGTAATTGGGAGGTTTATGGGATATAATCGTACATATAATTGAACAACTTTGGTAGTTATACATTCCCTTTTTCATACTGTGAACGAGTTCCAACTGCCTTTAGTCAGGGGGATTATGGCATACTTAAATTAGGAAGGCTGAGGGGCTGAATGAAGATGCGACGGAAATGGTTATGAGGAATTACGAATAAGAGGATTCTTGGAACTACTCGTTTTTTTAGAAATGGTTATTGGATCCTTATAAAAAAAGATTGGTGGTGTCCCGACAGAGCGATACTGAGAGTATCTTACACTCTGGGGTGGGTCACAAATTTTTCTTACTATATACGAGTACATAAAAAAAATACCATTCCATATAAAAGAAACCTCAATTATAATGTAGACAGTTTGACGGTCTCCGTGGTTCAGTAGTTACGATCCTTGTCTACGAATCCGGAGGTCGCGGGTTCAAATCATGGCGTGCCCAAGTATAAATATAGGGGTATGGGTAGGGTAGGGGTAGGAGTAGGGCGGCAGGGGGTAGGGCAGCGGGCAGGCATGGCAGGGGCAGGCAGGGCAGGGCAGTAGCAGGGCAGAGCAGGGGCAGGCAGGCAGGCGGCAGGCAGCGGAGGCGAGCAGGCGCGCGGGCCGGCGCAGGGGCGTAAGGGTAGGCAGGCCAGGGCAGTAGGAGCAGCAGGAGTAGCGGTAGGGGTTGGGTAGGGTAGGGGTAGGTAAAGGTAGGGGCGGGGATAACACTTCACAACTTTAAAACTTTTCTTCAAACCATTCATGACCCAGGGCAACGCCGGGTACTTCAGCTAGTAAATAAATACAAAATTATTATACTATTGTTCCCCTTACAACAAGCTAAGTGTTCAGATGATCTGCACACATCTCTATATACCGCAGTCCGCCTCAGCAATCCTTGGTTGCGGTGCAGTGTCAGCTGGTTGAATGGTTGGTTGGTTTGCTGGCTGATGCTGTGATGCAGTAACGAGATGTCAATTTGGCTTAGGTGTGTGATGCACAGCGCTGTGCACAGCTTCCCGCTATATTTTGGGTACCTATCAGGAGGGGGAAGGTAACCGAGGAGTACCACATATTTTTTTTTGTATTGTCTTATTTTGAAACGGGAGAAAATTATTATTTTTGAATAATCATTTTTTAATAATAAAAATAATATTATTACCGTATAATTACAGTCATGAAAAACATCCCAAATAATATTCGACCAGCTTTTTATATCACAACATTTTTTTAAATTAATCAATAATCTTTATAATTTCTTCAAACGATTGGTATTCACTGTGTGGCGTCATTATTAATAAATGAATTTAAAAATATACTTAGTATTCACCAATTTATAATTATACACTGATATCCACATGTTTTGAAAGTAATGCTTTCATCGTTTAATTGTAAAAAGTTGTTGTAAAATTGTGAAAAGACTTTAAAAATTGTGTACTTTCTTTAGTATACCTCCACTAATAAGAGCCATCCTTCTTGTGTTTTATGGTGCTTGTACACAATCAGTGTTGCTGTGATTTGTTCGCGACACTTGTCCTTATCATGCACACCACACTACACCGCAATCATTCTTTCGCATACAGCCACAACTCATACCTAACAATAGCGGATACCACTGTCTATCGTTAAACAAGATGAAAACATTTCTAACTTTTACTGTTCTTTGGGAGGCAATCCTTAGACCTATGAACTGCAAAGGTATAACAACCGAAAAAAGTCGATTTCCGTTTGAAATACACGATAAATAAATAAATACTACATCACCCCTTTCTATACAGCTCACCAATTTGTGATTGAATATCATTATACTCGGCCTCTGTGCTCTAGGGGTCAGGTCTTCGACTACTGATCAGGGGGTTGCGGGTTCGAATTCCAAAATATTTCGATTTATTGGGTATTTAATCATTGGATAAGATACTATTAACACATTTTAAATGAAACATGAAATAAATAAAATATCTCTGAATTTTAATAGACAGTAATATTAAAAGGGAATCACAAATAAATTCAACTACAGATACACTTAACCACACAATATATGAGTATTACTGAGTAGCAACAAATGATAGTGTTAGAAATAGCACCATCGGAGGTCTAACAGTGCCACTGCTACGGACAACAGCGGCCCAACAGCATTTTGTTTATAAATCCATCAAATTTTTCATGGATCTACCAACGGACACAAGAACAAAGACATACTAGGAAATATTCATGAAAAACCTATAATATTTTTTAAACACAAAGTTTAATCTATTGCATAGCAGCAAATGTACTATTTTTTATTTCCCTTTTTTCATTTTTTTTTCAGTACATCTAATTTGCACACTAATTATTTAAATATTTAGGAAATTAATCAATTTATCTTTCCTTAGTTGTTTTTTTTTTCTATTTAACTTCTTTATATTTGTTTTCACTATACAGTTTCACTGTATCTGTAAAACACAAATAAAAAAGAATATTAAAAAAAAAAAAAAATTGTTAATCATATAAAATTTTACTTTACTTTCCTTAGTTGAATCATTTTATATTTTTCTTTATACATATGTATTTGCTTACACTATAAAGGTGTTTAAAAATATTTAGGAGTACTTCTTTCTTAAGTACAAACATCATCTCACATTGGGACAGAATATATGTACAAACATCATCTCACATTGGGACAGAATATATGTACTTGTATATTGTACAAATCTGTAAAATGTGTGACAAACTAGAAACTACCCTAGATTTTTTTTAAATTTAATCTTTGAGGATGGTGGGTGAAGATCTTTTGTTAGGAGAAGAAGTAAATCTATAAGAACGTCATGTTTTAGCACAGCGCTGTTCAGACACATAAAGTGGCAGGCACGGCAAAATTAGTTGGATCCATAATATATATATATATAGACCATATATATATATATATATATACATATATATATATATTTGTATTATTATTATTAATCATTATGCTACATAGCAATCCTATGAAAATACTCTCTTCTGTGCCGTGCCTGCCACTTTACGCGTCTAACGTAAAAAAACTAAAAAAGTAAAAATCCTAAACTTAATAGCAGTGGCATATACGAATTAAAATGCGACCATGCCTACTGCAACGCTATCTGTATCGGGCAGACGGGAAGGGCTTTCTCAACTACATTCAGAACATATACGATGTTATAAAAATAAAAGCACTTCAAAATTCGCAGAACATCTCTCAGTAAATAATAACGTCCCGCTTGATAACAACGGGCCTAGACCTTTACATGTAGAAAGAAAAGGTCTTAGATTAAATTTACTTGAAAAATTAGAAATTAATAAACGAACGGATGATCCTAATATAACATTAATTGATAAAGTAAGGAAAATTATTTATTCACAGCTTCTCAGTATGTTTACATTATCAAAACCATATAACATAATTAAATAAATCATTTAGGAAAACATTATCAGTTAAATACGGGGAAACAATTATAAATGTAAAAACCTCAAAGAATACAGAATATTAATTATTTTCTAACTAAATCGGTTTCACCGACAATAAATCATTATTTTTTTAAACCCGTCCAAATTAGGATGTGGTGGGAGTGAACAAAATCGTATAAGTAAGTCGTCACAGTGTGGATTAACCGCAGTTTGAAAATGGCGTTGAACGACGAAACAGCTGTCACAATAATAAAAACTAAAAATACTTACAGAACTTAATAACAACATTATTAAATTTGGTTGAAATTATTATTTTTTTTAATTCTTGCAATTGGGATCAAAAATCTGATTCACAAAAAAATTCAAAGACAATTTAAAAAAAATGAATTGAAAGAAATGATAGGGCATTTACCGGTGCAGGCACAAAGTTATTGATTTAACCATTTACGGAGCATATCTTAATATAAGTGTATATTCATAGGTATTATAAAATTATAAACTAATATGAAAAATTACTGCCTCAACACAGGCTAGCCTAGTGAAGCGGGTTATGTGAAACGTCAACTTATAACTATTCTTTTCTGTTCTTTACATATTACCTAATGTTATCGTATTATTTTCAATTTTCCTTTTTATATATCTACTTTATAAACCACTGTACACTTACATTATTATACTATACATTTTTTTTATATGAATACCACACAAGAGTCCCAAACTGCTCCCAACCGTCTGGTGCCAGTGAGACTATGGCCTTCTCAATTAGGGAATGTTGTGAGGCTGAAGATATTAGGGAGGAGAAGGAGAAGGGAGAGGAAGGTGGGAAAAAAAGGAAATACCTGGCTATTCAGATCTTGTCATCAAACACGGCTAAAAGCCATTTCAAGCAACGTATCAATTCTAAATGGTGGTCTTTCACCAGGGCGATACTAAGAGTATCTTCCACTCTGGAACGTGCGCCAATATACTATTTATTATTTTTAAATGAATTAATTGTGAAACAACACAACTTAATTAAATAAAAACTACTTGCACACGCCGGGATTTGAACCCGCGAACTTCGGTCTCTTAGTCGAGAGCCTTACCTCTCGACCATGGAGGCCGTCAAAATGTGTTTTATTTATAGTTTAACTTAATTACAATAAAGATATTATTATTATTATTAGCTGGCAATTAGTGACCAATGTCTGACGCCAAAAGGATGTCTCCTACACATAGCTGCTAGCTGTCATATTCCACCAGACTATATGGTTCTGTTTTCTTTGTGGTAGAAGATTACAATGGACACTTTGAAGTAATCCTGTAATAAAATGAACACGAGCTAATGGCTTTCCGCTAACGAGCTCCCAGAAGATGGTGGGCATTGTTTTATGTTCAGTTTGTCGCTTGGCCAAGAAATTACGTAAGGATTCTAAACGAGAGACGAACACAATAATTACTGCCGCGGGACAAACAAACCCCATCATCATTCCCACGTGTTGATTCTACAGCGCTAAGTTGATGCATCCTTTTGCAACGGAGCCTTTAAGCTGAAAACAATTCTTGCATAATTGAAGTAAAAGCTTTAAAGATTTAAAAAACAAAAGTGAATCAAGTAAAAACCACAATTTGATCAGAACGTCTTTTAACATCATTTAAAGAAGTTTAATTCGTGGAGTAACAGAAATGCAGCTTTTGATGAAATGTTGTAGAGCTTTTCGTACAATTTGATGTGTTGGGAACGGTTTTAATGACCGAAGCAGTAGAAGAACCAGTAAGAGAACAAAGCGTTGTGATGTACGATCGAGGAATTATTTCGGTACAGTGCTCATTATTGTCAACTGCGGGTCTCCGTATAGATTGTTCCTTATTGGCGCTTGATGACCCGTGAACATTGCTAACTTCTGGAATATTGTTATTACGTTTGCGTATATTTATTATGATGATTGTATTACAGATACGATGTACGTAATGCTATATTGAATAAAATACGCTTTCCTGATATTTTATTATTTTCTTTATAGGCAACTTTATGCCAAAACCATACTTACATATCTCTTTAAACACAGAACTCTATTTGACAATGTACAAACTGCTCGCGATACTAGATCTAAAGAGCATAATCTCTTACTTATCCCTTCCGGTAAAACAACGGTAAACAACAAAGAAATTTTAGATATTTAATCATTGAAGAAGATAATATTAACACATCCCAAATAAACCACGAAACCGAAAAAACAACAGAAAATAAAAAGATTTCAGTCGCATCTGGGACTCGAACCCAGGACCTCTACCTATCCGGGGTAACCGCTTAACCAACATAGCTAATAAGACCAGTTCAATTTACGCCATTTACACCGATAACATACTTCAAGTTCAAGACTTGTTAATATTATCCTCCATTTTTGTGTTTGAATATTTTTTGGGAATCAGATTTTTTTATGCTAACCGGAAGAATGTTGTAAATTCTTGTCACAATGTACTTCCACTGGAAATTAGATAGAACACAAATTGTGATAAATATAATCAAAATTCAATATACTTTTTTAAAACATCCCTTTAAGTGTGATACAATGTTCAATTGACACTTCAAACCATAACAGTATACTGTAAATTTTGTAAACTCTTTAAATACTGTAAACTCAGTAAACTCCGTAGACTCCGTAAGATCCGTAAACTCTGTCAAAATTTTAAATTGTAAATTTTTATCTGTAAACTTTTCCTGCTCTCAACAGAGGTTCTCCTAGTGAGACAGGGACAGTACCATAACCCTTTTATAACATTGAGCTTGTCTAGATGAATAAATAAAAATAAATAAAAAAATTAAAAAAATGCACAATATACGAGTAGAACGTTCAAGCAACGTTTCCATTCTAAATGGTGGCCGTTCACCAGGGCGATAACTGAGTGTAGGTACCCTACTCTTATGGATTCCATTCCATATTAAAGTTTTTTTGTCCCAGTCCTAGCTGCTCGCAACTGTTCGGAGCCAGTCAGAGTGGCATCCCCAATTGGGATATGTTGAGAAGCTGAAGTTAGTGAGAAAGGGAGGGAGATGGGAAAAGTGGAAAAGTACCTGGCTATTCAGATCTGGTCACCAAAACAAGGGTAAAACCGTTTCAAGCAACGTGTTGATTCTGAATGATGGTCTTTCACCGGGGCGATACTGAAAGTATCTACCACTCTGGATCATTTGTTTTGTAACCATGCGTGTGGAATATTTTCTGTATAGCGGGTACGTCTCAAATATATGTAGAAATTAACTAGAGACAAACTCGGCACAGTCGATATTATTATTTAGAATTCTACGTAGAAATGTTAAATCAGCTACTGTTCGCATTTGTTACAAAGATTGAAAGGTACATTGAAAGTTATTGTTAAATTTCTAGGTGAGGTATTTTATAAATTTCTCTTGAATGCATTCTATACTATCAATGTATACTTTATATTGAGGATTCCAAATTAGTAAGGCATATTCCAGTGGACTTCTTATAACATGTTGGAGGTTAATGAACACTTTGCTTACGCGTAAAATAAAACCAAGCATTTTGAATGAATTATAATTAACTGGTATTCTTCTTCATGAAACAGGCAATATTCCATGTGCTCATAGCAAACCAGTAACATTCTTGCACAATGCACACACATTGGAAGAGAACGAGCAATCACTGGAATGAGTTAGATGGCAATGAAAGCACCGCGAAATATAGGTATACATAATTTATTATGAGAAAACTTAACGATTTAAAATTACAGAATGAAGAACGTGACAGACAAAATATTCCAACACTTGCCAGCTTGAATTATTAATATGTCTTCCTAGAATAGTGAGTTGGATTGAGGTTGATCCATGGGTAATAGAATTATGGCAGATGGGCCATGAATCATTATTATAATGACCGTGCGCACAACGCATATCTGCAACATCGTTTATCCATACTACGCACAACGAAACAAAAACAAAATTTTTAGATAAAAACAAAAAAACGATAACAGCACCAGAGTTTTGTTATAGAGATACTGGTGTCCAATTTCATAATATTGATTTATATAATATTATAAAAAATATCAGTATTATGAAATCAATATTATAAAAATATAAATATTATAAAAATATCGATATTAAAAAATATTGCAAAAATATCAATGTTATAAAAATATTAATATTATGAAAATATCAATATTATAAAAATATCTATATTTTGAAAATATTATAAAAATATCAATATTATAAAAATATCTGTATTTTGAAAATATTATAAAAATATCAATATTATAAAAATATCAATGTTATAAAAATATTAATATTATAAAAATATCAATATTATAAATATATCAATGTTATAAAAATATCTGTACTTTGAAAATATTATAAAAATATCAATATTATAAAAATATCAATGTTATAAAAATATAAATATTATAAAAATATCAATATTATAAAAATATCAATGTTATAAAAATATTAATATTATAAAAAAATCAATATTTAAAAAAATATATATATATATATTTTGAAAATATTTTCAAAATATATATATTTTGAAAATATTATAAAAATATCTATATTTTGAAAATATTATAAAAATATCTATATTTTGAAAATATTATAAAAATATGAAAATATTTTCAAAATATAGATATTTTTAACAAAAAAACGATAACAGCACCAGAGTTTTGTTATAGAGATACTGGTGTCCAATTTCATAATATTGATTTATATAATATTATAAAAAATATCAGTATTATGAAATGAATATCATAAAAATATAAATATTATAAAAATATCGATATTAAAAAATATTACAAAAATATCAATGTTATAAAAATATTAATATTATGAAAATATCAATATTATAAAAATATCTATATTTTGAAAATATTATAAAAATATCTTTATTTTGAAAATATTATAAAAATATCTATATTTTGAAAATATCTGTATTTTGAAAATATCTGTATTTTGAAAATATTATAAAAATATCAATACTATAAAAATATCAATGTTATAAAAATATTAATATTATAAAAAAATCAATATTAAAAAAAATATATATATATTTTGAAAATATTATAAAAATATCAATATTTTGAAAATATTATAAAAATATCTATATTTTGAAAATATCTGTATTTTGAAAATATCTGTATTTTGAAAATATTATAAAAATATCAATATTATAAAAATATCAATATTATAAAAATATCAATGTTATAAAAATATTAATATTATAAAAATATCAATATTATAAAAATATCTATATTTTGAAAATATTATAAAAATATCAATATTATAAAAATATCAATGTTATAAAAATATCAATATTTTAAAAATATCAGTACTATAAACATATCAATATAATAAAAAACAATCTTATTATGAAAACATCAATATTATAAAAATGATAATTAGAATTATAATAAATATATTTATAAAGTACTAATGAACACACCAAACATAAAAACTCCGACGGCAATCACTAGCTACGGACAAAGACACCATAAATACAAAGCAATAAAAGCATTTACGCTCAATGCAAAATATGAGGAAAACAAAAACATTTCAAATACAAAAACGAAAAATGGATTAAAGAAAAAAAAAACAATATTACAAAAAATTATATTGAAAAAACTTATCTAGTGACACTTCAAAATTTACCTAAAAATACTAAAGATACGTAACTGTATCTTATAATATATTGCCTTAATTTTTCATTACGCCTTTATTTATGTATTATCTTACTTAATAACTTATATGGAAGAACTAACAATAAAACTGTAAAATGGGGGCCTCAGCACAGTGAGGTCTACGTTATAAAATAATGTTTAAAAATTTAAATTAATAATTATACCTAATTAAAAAATATGTATAAACATACATGAGGTGATTTTTCACAAAAACGGCGCTATACAAATCATCAAATTACTATTATTATTATTATTTTTATTACACTTTCATCATTTATTGTTAATTTTGTTTATGTTTGTAATTTGTCTATTTGCTTTTTTTTATGTGAATACCGCACAAGAGTCCCAACTGCTCCCAACCGTCTGGAGCCAGTGAGACTATGGCATCCCCAATTGGGGAAAGTTGTGCGGCTGGAGGTATTGGGGAGGGGAAGGAGAAGGGGAAGAGGAAGGTGGGGAAAATACCTGACTATTCAGATCTGGTTAAAACACGGCTAAATGCCATTTCAAGCAACGTTTCAATTCTGAATGGTGATCTTTCACCGGGGCGATACTGAGAGTATCTTCCACTCTGGAACGTGCGCAAATATAGTAAATATTATTTTTAAATTAATAAATTGTAAAACAGCACAAATTAATTAAATAAAATTTACTTGCGCACGCCGGGATTTGAAACCGCGACCTTTGGATTCGTAGTAGAGAGCGTTACCCCTCGACGATGGAGGCCGTCATTATTTATCTATACTTGTCATTATTCTTGGTATATTGTTTCTTCTGATGAAGGGAGTTTTGCTTCTAAAACATGTAGATATTTATTTATTAAAAACAGTGGTTTAAACAAAGTTATTCTTATTTATTGATAAACTAAAGTTTTTAAGACAAGATTTTTGTGCATAGCGCAAAAATCTTTGTCGGCGACATTTATCTTTTCTCGGAAGGTTTTTTCAATTTGGATGACTGTTTCAGGCTAATAATTATTGTTTATAAAAAATAAAAGTTATTCTTATTTATTACATCTAATGTGTGTACCCGACCTTGCTCGGATTTTTTTCTTTTTTTTTTCAAATAGTTGTAAATTTTCCCTTGTCGTTTGGGTGGAATAAATGATTTGACAGTAAAAGTAAATGCCATGTGATGACTTTAACAAAATATCTTTAACAAAAACATATTCATTTTAAAAATTTCATTTCATTCCTAACATTTATTTTTTCAAAACATATTTGAATAATAAAGTTCTTAAGTAGGTACCTACTTGTGTCTTCTATTTTGAAAATATTCTACCCAAACAAACCTTCTTTTGAATATGTAATATGTGGCTAACCAGAGTGGTATATCGACGGGATAACCTCAATACAATATGGCGGGTTCGATGCGTTTTATACCAATTTTAAAACGTTATAGCAACACTTTTACATATTGGATTTCATTCAAACTACTTTCTAAACCTTACCGGCACTAATAAGAACAAACTGCGCTATTTTCGGCCAAACCGTTCTATTAATTTTCTAGAAAATCGAGAACAGATAGACAAACATTCATTTTTAGATGTAGAGATGTAAAATAACTGTAAACTAATGTAAAAAAAATGTTATTACTATTACAATATTTTCAGTTATATTCGGTATCTATTGGTTTCTCCTTCCAGCCCACCTGTAATTACGTGATGGACCAAGCACCTAGTATTGGCATTCAAAATACATACGTTAAATGTCCACATTAAAAAAAAAACCGTATAGATAAAAATTATTTCCACGATGCCAGAGGCCGCCGTTCGAATGTTTCTAATGGAACATACAAACAGATTTTCTACTCTATAGTTAAGATTAGAATTGATGACAAGCAGGTACTTATCAGAGCATCAAATAACGTTAATTTAATTCTCGCATATTATCTCCTCCGCTGAATTCGAACCCGAAACTTTAATTTGGCGTCGGCCTCGCGCGCCATCGCGACGCCTTTCCCCCACCCTCTGCGGTACCTACCCGTTCCAGTAGTCGTATTAATTACACAAGTTCTGGAGAGTTAATTCTTAAGTATTTGGAACAGTGCTTCTCGGTGCCCGGACATCGGAAGAAGGGTGGATCCTCCCCACGGGCAGATGTCAATGAAGTGGAGGGGTTGACCAAAGGGGGTTGCAGTTAAACGCCTGATATTGCTTTCCGTATCGGTGGGAGTGGATAAAATTGCATGGGGGGGGTGTATGTAAATTATACTTCCTGCTACCGTTTATCAATGAATATTGAATTGTGAACATTCATCAAATAATATTATGCTACAAATTTTAAACTGTGCCTGCTCTCAACACAGGATTTCTTAGCGAGACAGGCACGTATAATCCCTGCTTTATATCCGCTTGCAAAAAACCATTATTAGAGTTATTTTTTGTAAACCCCATAGGTTAGGTAGCGATTAGCTTTTCAAGGAAATTAATATCCTGGATATTTGTTAAGACTACGGAAAAAGGGTAATTACCCACGTGCACAAAAGCCTAGAAATTGTAAAAAAAAATCGAACATAAATATAATATTTCTATTTTTGAAACTGATATATGATATTTGATGGTGGAATTCTATTATAATGATATTATAAAACACATATAAAACTTATTTCCCCTTTTATTTTATTTCACCGTAACCGGTTGCAGCTTGTTAAAGCCATCTTCAGAGTGGTAGATTAAGATTAATTTTTACCAGTCTGAAGATGGTTTTAACAAGCTGAAACCGGTTACGGTGAAATAATATAAAAGTGGAAATAAGTTTTATATGTGTTTTATAATATCATGAACATAATATGCTAAAAGAAATCACACCAGAAGGATCTTTTTGTCCCGAGAAAAATATCAAAAGACATTGTACATATCCGATAGTATATAATAAAATCCCCATGGAAATAAACATAAAAAACATGCAAAACATCATACATCGGTCCAACAATGACGAAATCGTTAACAATACTACTTTACATCCTTGGTTTCTTAGAACAGGCAATCTGCCAAGCTAAGAACTGATATCGATATGAATTTTGTGATTAAAAAACATTTGTAACTGTCATCCATTTTTTTATAATAAAAAAGTGGAAGACATTTACAAGGTTTTTTAATCAAAAATTCATATTAAAATGAAGTATTACCATGTAATTTAGTACCTGAGATTATGAAACATTTTTGGAACAGTAATGATCTATGGATATTCAAATATTGTAGCATCGCGGATTACACGCTTAACTGCAACCTCCCTTACAGAGGTGCTCTTTTGTATCTCAGGATTCGTGGGTGAGATTGATAGATGTGGTACGGGGATCTTGTGAGGTAAACTACGATATAATAAATATACCCGGATATCCAATCCATAGACACGTGATGACATTGTATAATAGACAATCGCAATGTTGCATCCATATCGGAGATAATAATTACGTTACAATATTTAAAGCGAACTTCGAATAATTCATATAAATGTTTTCTAACTAATTTATAAATCTTTATTTTACGTGTTACAATGTGTAATTTTTTTATAAAAAATTGTTAACCTCGATACAAGCTTAGTCTTAGTGAGGTTAAAAACTGATTTGTAAATAATAAATGTAACATGTGAAGAAACAATAAATAAATAAATAAACCGGTGTTTTCAAAATTAGAAATAACTAATATCGACTTGACGAGACATAATAGCACTTGTACATATTATTTTAACTTTTTTTAAATATTCTTAATTGTTATTAGTTATAATACAAGTTTATATTATATCTATTACGTGTCATGCTACCTATATAAATGTATCTATGTAATGTAATAAATACATAAGATGTTTTTAAGGATCAATGAAAAAAAAAAATTAAGTAAAAAAAACTGATTAAATATCCCATAAAACACGTTTTATAAATTAATGATATTCGATGTGGGTACTAAAACATATTTAAAAAATAAGTCACAAGTATTTTTCAGTATCAAAGCAAAGAGAATTATTTAAAAAAAATAGTAACAGAATTACTTAATCATTATACCTACCTAGCGCCCTTGAAGTGATCGCAAAAAGGTGTAATATAAATAATGTTATTTTTAATCATTGAAGATAATTTTTACAATTCCCAAATTGAAACATGAAACCAAAAAGACACAGAAAAGAAAAGGTTAGTGCATAGCAGCTGGAATTCGAACCCAGGACCTCATGGTCTATTCGGGACCTGCGCTCTATGCCAACTGAGCTACGGCTACCCCAATCATCTATGCGCCTTAAATAATGTATGGTTAGTCATTTAAGCCTACTAGAAGTCATGTATTACTTAAAGAAGTTTTCATTCTACTAAAAAAAAATCGATGAACAGGAAACTGGTTTCCTGTTCATCGATTTGTTAAATATTTAAGCCTTCTAATCAATGTGTAGTTTTGCACTTTGTCGAAGACCGTTATCTCTTTTCTGCTTTCTCATACCCCTCTCCCCCACCCCCAGACCGAAATCCCCTCCGCTAACTTCAACTCGAAACTTAATTAAGTTGAACATGCATCTAGATGGAAATTAGTTAATGTTAGACATTGAACTAGGAATACTAGAATGACCACCGATGTTAAAAATGACATTCAAAAGTACGTCTAATAACTTTCCCAACAATCATATATTATAAACCTAGGCGTGCCCAAGATTTGGATAAATCAAGTAGTAATATGATGGATTTATCAATATGGTACACCGAATAAGAAGCTCGATGATACGGGATGAGCTTAACGTCGAACCACTATTAGTCTTCACAGAAAAGTTGCAAATGAGGTGGCTCGGGCACGTGTCAAGAATGCCAGAAGGTCGAATTCCAGAGGGAATACTTCCAGTGGGCCCCCCTAGACACAGGTGGGAGAAGCAACTCTAGAGGCTGTGCGAGGAGAGGCTGGACCTATTATGGACGGATGCCGTAAACGTTGAACAGGACAGGGACGCCTGGAGGCGCCTTTTCGATGCGATGGCTCTCTGACCCGACTAGGACAAGAGGGAGAAGATGTATGCGGTAATATTTCTTTAATCCAGAAGATATGCAAGGGTTGTCTAATGGAATCCATTCAACAATTGAAAAAAAAAAGAGATTAAATTATGTAGAAAAAAAAGATAAAAAAACTTAATTAATAAAATGTACAAGAGAGCAAATTAAGTATATTTAAGAGTATTTAAACCACTTCAGTTAAAATGTGCTGTTGTTCTGTGAAAATATTTGCGTTTAATCATTGAAAATAATATCAACAAATCTCAAATGAAATATGAAACAGAAAAGAAAAAGGATCATAAAAAGAATTAGGTATCATTAGCTCAGTGGTTAGAGCGTTGTACCGATAAGACAGAAGGTCACGAGTTCGATTCAGAGGGGCGACCGACACCTGTTTCATATTTCATGTGAGCTTTGTAAATATTTTCTTCAGTGATTAAATGTAAGCGTAATGAGTAAGTTTAAGAAAGGGACGCTTAGATGGTTTGGGCATGTAGAACGAATGAACGAAGAAAGGAATGTATGGAGAATATATGACGCGAATGTGAATGGACGAAAAAGCCGGGGAGTCGGGCCATGTCAGAAGTCGGAATAACAGAAGAGAATGTATGAGAAGATGTATGAATGTGATTGACGCAAGAGGTGTATGTCAAGATCGAATTGTTTGGTGGTTCGTCCTCTCTGCGGGGAAACGGAGTGATGGTTAGTTAGTCAGTTATGATTAAGCTTCAATTAGTTATTCCAATATTTTGAAATATTTGTGTTTTAAGTTGTCGAGTTGATTATGTTTCAGGGCGGCAACAAATGAATTTTCCCCGTTTCTCTATAGTTTTATATTTGTCTGAAATAAATAAAAGTAAATTTACATTAGAAGCAATATTTCTATAAACCCCTCTTAGTTATATAGTTAAATGGACTCATTTTAAATGATATCTTTTCAATGTAGGGATCACCTGGTTTATTTTATTTCACGGAGGCTTGCCGTGAAAAGCGCATTGTTCCATCGCAAACTCTTCTGGAAAATTCTGCGTTAATTAAAAATCCCTTTAAACACAACCCTTCCTATAATTGCACATTATTTCTATGGAGATTCGTATACCCTTTTTAATCTAGTTTTTAAACGTTAATATAAAGTTTGCGGACAAAAGTGAACGGAAGCGGAACTCTTGTCCGTTTTAATTTGATCCGCAGTCGGATAAGGCGACCATTTTTACAATATTCTTCTAAAGAATTTAACTTAACAATACAGACAAATATTATTTTTATTTCGGATGATTTCGGAGATTTCTCAAATAAGATTGCAGTTTTTTATTACTTCGGCAACTGGAAAAAAACTAGTATTGCTACCATATACAAACTTTTGATAAGCATTTTTTTTAATCAAATAGAATAAACACTTTGTTTGAAGCACTAATTCTTTTTTTTATGTCTCAAGCTCCATCTATGTAAAATTTAAACCTGTGCAAAAATAAATACGGAGAGAATACATATCAGTGAGATACAATATAAATTGAGAAAATGAGAGAGAGATGCGCTTTCTTATAATATAATGGAATTTTCTTTTTCTTATTAATATGATATAATAAGAAAATGACATAACGTCAAATGAGGGGGGATTAAGAGAAAGTGGATTTTATTTAGTTAACGGGAAATATATCTAATATTAGACTATAGGACAAGCTACGTTGATTTCTAAGATTATTTCTTATTAAGTAAAACAAACAATTTGTCATAAACAACGGAATTATTATATTTTACGGTTTCGCTTAGATCAAACTTCAACAGGGAAAATATAATAACTGAAGAATAGTCGAAAAAAGAAGAATACGACAAATAATTTTTACGGCTTCTTTATTTCTGAAGCTTCTAAATTATCAAACCTAATGCCAATACCTTTTATATGTAATTTAAAAATAAAAAATTTAACAATTATTATTGTTCAATTTAAGTAAGGTATGATAAACGACCCAGAATGGTAAATATTTTCAGAATCACCCTGGTGAAAGACCACCACTCAGAATCGAAACGTCACTTGAAATGTTTCTAGCCGTGTTTAGTGACCGGATCTGAATAGCCAGGTACTTTGCAACTTTCATCTTCTCCAAATCCTTCCCACCCCACTACCTCCAGCCTCAAAAAAATATCCCATTCGGGAATGTCATAGTCTTACTGGCTCCAGACGGTTAGGAGCCGTTGGGACGCGTGTGTAGTATCACATAAAAAATTAAAATAAAACTTTTTGCCCTAAGGAAAGCATTTTCATTACAGGGACTAAGACAGAGGTCCTGGGTTCGATTCCCAGATGTGACTGATAACTTTTTATGTGTTTTTTTCCAGTTTCTATATATCGTCAATGATTAAATATTACAATGAGGTTAATAAGCTTCAGCAAGTTATAAAAATAAATTGAAATAAAAATTTAATCATTGAAGAATCGGCGCACAGGTCCCGGTCGAGATCGGAAGCGTATAATGGTTCGCCTGTATTATGCACTTAATTAAAGCAGTAAACTCATCAGGCCATAAGATGTTATTATTAAAGTTTTTTTAATTAAATGACAAAAGGAATTCTGTCGCATTATGCGCCGTATCCAGAAAGCTGGCTGTTGGTACTCGTACTGCCATTGGCTACTAGCTTAACACTGAATACTGTTATTAGGGAAATGGGAACGGGATAGGAGGAGTGCGCCTTAGAATAGGTCGGGAAAATTAATTGAATGTTAAATCGGACAATTACGATAACTTTGTACAATTCATGAGATTTAAAAAAAAAGTTTTTAATTTTTGTAATTTGTAAGATTAGTTAGGCTGGCAAAAGCGTCTAGTTTCAAGTTACGATGTTCAATCCTATTCAAGTCCTTCACCACTGCACAAGCAATATTTTCTCTTATTGTGATTATTATTTGTTATAGTTTTTTATGTGATACTACACAAAATTCCCAATTGTATGACTAATTTTTGGTATTGTAAAAATTATTTTTGGTAATGTAAAAATTATTTTTATACCCATTTTTTTCTAATAAGTAATGCGGTTATCGCTTACCGCTAACCTGCAGAGGTTCTCAGAGATGGTCATTTTAATATAAATAATAAAATAGGAAGTAATTTATCCAAAACTAGTCTATGTATTTAATAAATATTATGAAAAAATAATATCCAATTATCTTATCGCAAATCATTCATATTTCTTACCTTACAAGTCGCTTAACGTCGCAAGGGAACAAAGTAGATAATTCAAGTTGTGTGATATAATGTCTGTCAGTGGGTAATAGGATTCCCCCCTTTCTTCTCTTTCCCTCCACCATCCCTTCCTCTTCCCCACCTATCACCCTCCGCCCCACCCCCTCCACAACCATAACTAATTATCGTCCGATGGTATCTGCTAATTGGAAGAGCATTTCTCATTTATGGATCCCCACCTTTCTACGGAGCAAGTCTGTGACACAGGGTAATCCTTGTTGAACTGATACTTCAGATTTTTTTATATGAATCCCAAACCTCTAGAAATTGTGTAGAGTAGATAACATATATGCCTTAGTGAAATGACCCCTGTATCCTACTTGCATAAAGTGTTTGGTATTGTTATATTAACATTTTTTTTATGTTTTACAGCTCGATATCTGCTTGTACTTTTAATTTATTTTTAGAGATTGATGCTACAAATGGAGTAAACATCAGCATCCGAAATATGGGCAACAACATGAGGCCAATTGGCATCATGGAGATAACACGGGCTTCAGTCGATTACAAGCGCTTTCCGGGCATGGATCTGCAATGATAAGTGCAAAATGCCTTCATGACTTGACATGTCGTTATGGAAAATATAGAAAAAGCAATCTCGTAACCTTTCATCGGTTTTTACCATAATCAAAATTCGTGTAAATTGGCTTTTTTATTGTTAAAAACTTAGGAGAAAGTAACTCAAATTCTTGCGGCGACTCCGTTAGTTGAATACTTTCACGCATGGGAACAATATTTTACACTGATTTTGTAAGGAACGGTGACTCGGTATTTAAAGCTAACTTGTTTTGGGTACAGCCGATCCTTCCTTAGGGCAGTTAATAAATAATTAACAAAAACAAAGAAATAATAAACGATATTTTAAATATTTTAAGCATAGGTACACATATTGTGTATTGTGCTAATCATGCACTATCTCCGCCCTAGAGTGATCATAAAACCCGTGAAATATATACCCATCTCTTTAAAACATTACCTTTGATATAACGGATGCCCTCTCAAAAGCTAATTTCAAGGTTTTTTTTTTTGGCGAGTATATTCCTGTTTAAAATCTTAAATAATTAAATAGACTGCCCTGACCTCCTATCTAAAATTAACCTTAATATTCCTTCGAAGCGTACCCGCCACACCAAACTATTTTGCATATTAAACAACAAAACAAACGCTGCAGCAAATTCACCGATTTCCCGTGCTCTCCAAAATTTAATAATCTTTGTCCAAACCTAAATATCGACATATTTTTGACTCCCTACCGTCATTTAAGAAAAATATTACTCGTAACATTAATGCGCAATCACAACTATCCAGTTATTGTACTATTCGGACACATATGTACACATACACGCTCACATGCTCAAAGAAACATAAACTTATATATTACAAACTTTTTCATATACCTTTTTATCTCTACCATGTATTTACCTGTACCCAGTATTGTACTAACTCGGCCCGGTAATATGTATATAACCACTTACTGGATATTACATAGAGACATATCATTGGTACTGATCCTTGTAATAATTTTCTAAAACCTTGTAATTTGTACACCACTCGTTTTATACATGTACTGTTTGTTTTTAAAAGAAATAAGTAAATAAATAAAAATTAATATAAATAGGAAAGGTTTTTCGATATAATTTTGATTCGATTTAGTGTCATCAATACGTGGTCTAGAAGGGGTTCCATATTTTTTAATAGTTTCAATAGTATGTTTTGACATATATTTGTAATATATTTGGTACGTCAACACTTCTGATGTTTTTTAAAGTAATTAATATTATAATGAAGATTTTATAAGTCACCACTAATTTAAAAAAGTGATTTATTGCGCAATAATTAAGCAAGTGATTGACATTTCTTTTCGCTCCTGTAGTCCGCTAGGATGGCAGGTTATAACAAGGTATTAAGAAGCCTCCCACTCCCATCCCCATCTGCCATCCCCATCTCCCATCACCCCTTCTCCCCGTCCTCAGACCCCTGCGGTCCGGAGCCGAGCCCGTCCAAATCAAACAATTTATATTGTATACCTTCATTATTACACTGTTCCCGTTCAATCATATTAATCAAATGATTACAAGTATTTATTACGTAGGTGTCATACTGAAGAATAACCTATTGCTTCCGAATCTCGAAAAGCGTGTTCCTGAAAACTTTAATTATTTTATTTGTGATAATTAGGGAAAATTGTTTTTTGTCTTTTCGATGATATTCTTTTTATTAATTTGTACTTTATTCAAAAATACATAATAATAGAATACATATCAAAAGTCATTCCTATCTGGAGAGGGTGGATTATATATATATACTAATATTAATAAATTACTTGTATTAATATTAGTATTTTTGAGATGCCTATCTCGAACTCATCTCTGTGGGACCTACATCGTCACCTGGCTGGGAAACTTTGCGGAGCGGTTTAAGTAAGTGGCTGGAGGAAGGTAGTTTTGGGGAAGATCTTCTATATGTCCAGCGTAAGCGTACGGGGAGTTTTTTTCTGTTGATTCTTATCATTCGGAAAGTCACATGAAATAGAAACCAATTTATGACACCTGATTTTAAAAAACTCCAAATGCAAAATCGTTATATTTATGAAGCTATAAAAATGCAATAATCTCCCAATTGAAATGCATTATCTTAATATCCAATGGGAATAAAGAAATCAAATTAAACTCTTCTTAAAAAACAAACTTACCTATGTAAATATTTTATAAAAAAAATATTTTATAAATAAAAGCAAATGATATATTATCATTACTATTTTTTTTTTTCAAAATAAGCAAACACATTGTTAGTTGACGTAATGAATTAAATGAAAAGACGCTTTGTTTGAAACCACTTTTATTTTTGTAAAAATACGTCCCCTTAAAAATTTCCGTTCCCCTCAAACTCTCCCTCCGCTCAAACAATCCACCACCTTACTTGACATTCTGTTACCTTCTTGATCTTTCGTAGTTTTCTCATCGTCTATATAATTATTTATATTGTATTGTATGTTTCTATTGTTACATTGTTGTCTCCCTCTTAATATTGTATCTCTCTTTCCCCCATTTTTATGTCTATTTTTAAATGCACACTCCTGGTATTTAATTAGTATATTTTAAGTTCCGAAGATGATTCAGTCGAATTAGTCGACGCATTTGTACAAAATAATACAGGTCTATTCAAATAAAGAATCCGTTCATTTAATAAAACTATTATATACATTAATACCAAGTTAGAGAACTCCTCTTTTCTTATAAGATGTACATGACCAGAATGCCATAAAATGAAATATTTTGTAAATATATGTAAAAAGTTCGCAACGAAATCTATCGGAAATTTATGAAACGGAATCACATCAAACGTAGATCTTAACAAAAAAATCCTGAATTATTCACGGTGTTTACAATAACATAAGTGCACGAAATCGTATAAGATCGCCCCCCAAAGCACTTTAAACTATTGATCGCCCCACAAATGACTTCGACCCCAAATTGCCCACTGGTGGGCGATATTGCCCACCTTGGGAATCACTAAATTAGTGGTTCACAATAAATGATGAAAAACATTTTTTGCAATTTTTCTATTATGCTGTTTTTAATATTCTTATTTATGTTGATATTAATATTATTCCAGTAAAAAAAGAACATAATCGTATATGCATTATTTAAATATTTTCTAATATAAACATAAAGGCTTAAAAATTTTACACACAAATAAATACAACCGGTTTACAATTAGACAAATTTGAAATTTAAGAAATTAGAAAAAGTGTTAATAGTCAATTAAATGTAATTATTAATCAATTTTTTTTAATATCTCTTGATTTTATTTTCATATTAATATTAATAATGAAAATAATTTCGTTTGTAATTTCTAATATAAATTTGTTATTCAATATTTATAATAGTTTTTGATTAATTGCTTAACTACTTCAATAAATTTTTCTTATGTTTATAATTTGTCTCTTACATTATTGTGGTCTATGTTTATCATTTGTCTATACTTGACATTATTATTGTTTAGTATTCTGTATGTCCTGATGACGAAAGCTTCGCTTTCGAATTATGTTGATAAGTATATATTAATAAAGTGGTGATTGCAAAGTAATTTTTAATTAATTTATTTAATAACAATATGTTTAAACATTAAAAAAATCCATTTTAAGTCACAAAATACAATTACAAATTACGACATACAAAATGCACTACATATTTTTCGTCAATTCCCTATTAAAATTCAATACATTTTCCCTTCTTTTGTATTGGCTGATATTTCTTGGAAGATCCTCACTGCTCTTTATAACAGAAACAAGTTGTTCGATTTTGTTTTCTTTCTAAAGGGAAGTCTTATTTCATATATCGTCTTTAAACACATACAAAAAAGTAAAAAACTGTATGAAAACCTAGGAAATTAACCTTTTCCTTCTGTTTTTCCCATTTTATTTTTCTTATTTAACTCATCTTCAACATCCGTGTATTTATACAAATATGATTTTTTTTTAACGAAAAAAAAAAAATAAACAAGCAAAGTTTTTATATTAGTAATTAATAAAAAAATGTGTTTTATTTGTAGAACTTCACTTAATTTATTTTTTTAATTTAATGTAAATCAAATTTAATAATATTATTATTAAATTCTTCAAGAATTTTTTGTTATTATTATTGTGGCAGCTGTTTCGGCGTTCAAGGCCATTTTCAAACGGCGGTTAATCCACATTGCGACGACTTATTTATATGATTTAATTTATTCCCAACTATTCTAATGTGGACGGGTTTAAAAAAAAGATTTATTATCGGTAAAACCTATTTAGTTAGAAAATAATTAAAGTTTTATATTTTGTTACGTTCTTACATTTATAATGTGTTTTCCCCGTATTTAAATGACAATGTTTTCTTAATTGATTTATTTAAATGTGTTATATTGTTTTGATAATGGGGACATACTGAGAAGTGGTGAATAAACAATTTTTCTTACTTTATTAATGAATGTTATATTAGGATCATTCGTTCGTTTATTAATTTCTAATTGTTCAAGTAAATTTAATCTAAGACCCTTTCTTCCTATATGTAAGGGCTTAGGCTCATTGGTGTCAAGCGGGACGTGATTATTCACCAAGAGATGTTGTACGAATTTCGAAAATTTACTTTTACTTTTATAACATCGTACATATTCTTTGAAAAAAAATAATTTAAGAAGTATCTTTCAGGGCCAATCAGTATGGCATTCCTACATACCCTCAGGGAAAATGGTTAACGAATTACTTTCTTCGTTAAATGCAGAAACAATTATAGTTATTTTAATTTGCACTGCGTCCTAGCGCAGGAACTTTAGTGCTGAGTAAAGTGTTAGCGGTGGCATTAACATGCATTGTCTTCTAAGAACAACATACGTCTTTACGGTGAAGCTAACACCGTAGTTCCTATTCACATACGTTTCTCGACTCATCATGTTACCGCTAACGAAGCCCTAACAAGCTTACGTTAGCGCGTCGTTAGTCGTTAGTCGTTAGAGGTCGGACGTCGTTAGCGAATCCGCCTCCTCCGTTACTCCGTTACGGGCACCGTTAACGGAGGCTAGCGCCGGGAGACCCTGGGCGATCGACAATCGAAGGATACTTAGAGCCCTAACGAGGTACTGGAGTCATGTTTGTGCGGTGAAGACAAATTTACAGGAATCGTTGGTGTTTGGTTTTAAATAAGATTAATAATAATAATAATAATATTTATTTGAAACATACATTATTTGACAGAAATATTTCAGAAGGCTTTGACTGTCCAACTAGGAGCAAATCCCGTTTTAGGACAGTCAAATTGATAAGATTAGTTCATATTAATATACATACACATAAAAGAATATAAAACAATCCATAAAGTAAATTCAATAAAAAAAAAGAAAGAAGAAAAAGTATGTTGCAATTTTTTTTTCAATTAGTGTAGAATAATAATGAATTACAAATGAGATGTAAAAGTTTAAAATATAAAGTATACAAGTTTAAAGAATATAAGTTAAAGGTATGATATGCATTTTTTAGTTTACTGTAGAGAAATAATAAATTACATTTGAGATGTAAAAGTGTATAGTGAGAGTAAAGTTTAAAGTATAAGATTCTAAAGTATGATATGCATTTTTAAATTAGTGTAGAGTAATAAAGAATTACAATTGAGATGTACGAGTTTAAAATATAAAGTATAAAAGTTTGAAAAATAAATTATTGAGTATGATATGTTTTTTTTTTTACAATAAATTTAGTGGGTAGTAATAACGAATTACATATGAGATGCAAAAGTTTAAAGTATAAAGTATAAAAGTTTAAAGTATACAAGATTAAAGTATGATGTGCATTTTTTTTTTTTGATTTAGTAGTAGTGATGTATTACATAAGAAGGTTTTATTAAAATTGTACATACATATTAATGAGCATATGTTCGCTTTTGACCCTCCCTAAATCGAGAAGCCATACATTGATCAGTTTACGCAGGACGTTTGTACTTTTCATTTTCCATGAATCGGGCATTATGTTGAACAATTTTGGTCCTAAGTATGAAAATTGTCTTTGAGCAAGGGATGTCATGGTTTTTGTTGAAACTATTGGATTACTTCTTGAGTGTCTGGTGTCGTGATAGTGCTCGATAGATGGGTAGTGGTGACGTTGTTTATGTGTGTGTAATACAATTTTCCTGATATACAGTTGTCTGACATCAAGAACTTGCATTTCTTTGAATAATTCATCACTGGGGTACCTGAAGGGTTTTTAAGGATGACTCTTATTAGGGATTTCTGCGCTTTTGCCAGGGGGTCCAAAATTGTTTTGGCACAACCGCCCCATCCTAAGGATGCATATTCAAGTAAAGAATTACACATGGCATAATATATTGATTTTAGATCTTTTAGGTTTAGAATGTTTCTAATAGTTATGAAAAGGTGAGTGAGTTTTCTGACTTTTGTGGCAATTGAGATGACGTGTTCTTCCCATCTTAGGAATTTATCAATAATGATTCCTAAATATTTTACACTATCCACGCATTCTAAGTTATTGCACGTACAAGTATTTATTTCATTGCAAAGGTGAGCAGTAATATTTAGAACATCTTTGGGTTGTCCCGCTTGCGTTGCACTGAAACGTATGAATTTAGTTTTATCCGTATTGAGAGTAAGGAGGTTATTGTCTAACCATTGCATAACCTTGTTTATACCAATTTCTGCTTTACTATGAACTTCGTTCCAGGTTTTGCCTTCATAAATCAATACTGTATCATCAGCAAAGGTGATGATGTGATCGGCAAGGTTACTGTTACATAGGTCATTGATGTATATATTGAACAAAATAGGCCCTAGAGTACTTCCTTGGGGTACACCAAATCCAATATTGGCTGGTTCGCTTAAAGTATCATTGATATTAACTCTTTGGCTTCTGTTTTCTAAGTAGCTACCCAGCCATTTAAATAGTTGTCCGTGTATACCTATTAGCTGTAGTTTTTTCAAAAGAATTTTATGCGAGATGGTGTCAAAAGCTTTAGCTAAATCCAGGAAGATCGCGATGCATTTAATTCCTCCGTCAATATTATTGGAGATGATTTTCGTCAGTTTAGCAATAGCATTTTCGGTACCTAATCCTGTTCGGAAGCCATATTGTCTCTTAGAAAGTATGTTATTATGTTCAAGGTAAAGGGTGAGACGGTTCTTAACAATTTTTTCAATGATTTTTGAGACCGAGTTTAGCAGAGATATTGGCCGGTAATTTTGAATCTGCGACTTATCTCCGTTTTTGTGAATCAATGTAATAATTGAGTGTTTTAAATGATCAGGGAATATGCCCGATTGGAAGCTTAGATTAGAAATGAACGCTATCGGAGGTGCTATGGATGATTTTATTACTTTAAGCAGATTTGTTGAGACTTTATCTGGTCCACAAGCATTCGATGTCTTTAGGTCGTCGATTAGTTTTAAAACTTCGTTTGATGTTGATTGGATATTTTCTATCTTATGCTCGAGATTAGAGGTGATTAAGTTGGCTAGTTCGGTTTCAGTTTTATTACATTTTAAAATAATTTTTTTTGCAAGCGTGGCTCCCACTGACGTGTAATACTCATTAGCAAAATTCGCCATATTTTTGGGATTGGAAGAGTCTATGTTATTGATGTTCAATGTTTTAATTTCGGAAGACTTACTGTTTTTTGTTTTACTAATATCACGAAATGCTTCCCACAATCGTTTTGGAGAGTATGTATTTTCGTAAATGAACTTTTTATAGTAATTTTCCTTTGTAAATTTAATTAATTTTTTACATAAATTCCTGTATTTTTTGTAATGAGCTAGTGCTAAAATATTATCTGGATACCTTTTCGCCTTTTCATGAAGTTGGTTTCTTCTGTGGATAGATTTAACAAGGCCAGGAGAGATCCAGGGGGTGAGTTTAAACTGGCTGTTTGATATGCGTTTCTTGCTAGTATTTTTAGATATATATGAATGTAGTTTACTAGTGAATTCCTTCATCGCAATGTTCGTGTCAATTTGGTCAAATACGTTTTGCCAGTTTTCTGAACGCAAGTCCTCAAGTAAATTAGTGTAGTTTGTTCGAGGGACGTATTTAATTTTAGCAGTTGGGGGAGGTTTAACTTTGAGGCAGAGGGCTGTAGTATAGTGATCCGAAATCGATGTGTGGATAACAAATGAGTCAATGAAGTTAATATTTTTACATTTATATGGTCTAAACAGGATTTAGTCGCACCCTGTTCACGGGTGGCAGTGTTGATTGTCTGAACAAAACCGTTTTCAGCAAGAAGACATAAATAATCGTTTGCTTGTTGGTGATATTGAGGAATAGTATTAATATTGAGATCGCCTATAATGATTTGACGTGTAAATTTTTTAGAACTATTGATGGTTGATTGAAGCGAATTCAAAAAAGTGTCGATGTTTTGAAAAGATGGTGATCTATAAATTGCAAAAACACATAAATAATTATTAAGTACAATTTTTAGACAGTTTGCTTGCGATAATACTATTTCGTCGACTTGCGCTTGAATTCCGTCCCTTATGTAAACAACAATCCCACTAGATTTATTAATATTTATAGTTGTGTGATATTCTGTGTAGGTGTTTATAATTTTAGAGGTATAATCTTTATGGATCCAACATTCCGATAATATTATGACATCGAAAGTATAAGTAAATTGATCAAGAAATATCAAGAAATCATCAATGTTTGATGAAATACTTCTGATATTTTGATGAATTATTTTTAAATTATAAGAATTCCAACAATAATTATTTAAGCTTTTAAGATCGTCTATCACATTCATGGTACAAGTTATATCGGTATCATTATAAATATCACATGGTAATTGAATCATAAAAATATTCAATTGAACGTTGACTCAATAAATGTTGCAGAATTTGTGGATTAACTTCCAAAGCAAGTACGAGAATAACACAGGATACAGCAGTGTATACAAAAATAATTATAACCATAGTAGTCCCACATAAGTGATTGCAAAAATAATAAGTATTGGAGTTGGAATTGCGGAAACAGTAGCATATTATAATAACACATGTAGATGAGCGAGACAAGACATACCTCGAGAGTGTATTTAGTTCGAATAATACAAACTTATAGCGATGCCAAATTGGATTCATTCGATATCGTAATTGCCTTTGCTCCTTCATCCTTCCGAACATATATTTGTCCCGCTTTAATCCAGGTAAATCTGTATTTTTTGTCTTGAGCCACTTGCCGGGTTTTGAAATATAGGTGGTTAGTACGAAATGTCAGTTGTTCTGAAACATAGATCGCCAAGCGGGGGCCGGCGATACCGATGTTCGACGTGTTGAGTTTGTCTTCTCTATTGGGATTATTTTTGTTGAATGTTTTAACATCAGACAGAAGTTGATTTCTTGCGAGATTAGACTTTAATTTCATGATAATTGATCTCGGTTTCTTCTGGTTATTTTTTTTTGCTGATCGATAAACAGCATCGAGATCATTTAGTCGAATGGGAGAACCGGTTTTTTGACAAATGTTAAAAACAATGTCTTTCAAAATTTCGCCTTCGGTTTCTGGGATACCTCTAATCTCCAAATTATTGGCCTTGAGGGTTCGTTCTTGGAATTCTGCGCCATTTTCGAGCACCACAATTCTGGCTTCCAAAGCTGAGTTCTTTGTTGATAGCTCATCATTGCGGAGCTCAACCTCGCGGATTCTGGTCAGTAAGTCTTCGTACTGCGCACTCATGAACTGAATACTTTCAAGTATTTTATTGTTTTGTTCCATGATGTCATCTTGTTTTTTTTCCAATTTAGTAGTTTTGTTCATAACTAAATCCTGAAGGTCTTCTAGATTAGTCGGCCTCTGAGCGGCAGACGATGACGATGATGTTTTGTTGGCCATATTTTTTTTGAACGGCTCCAAAGGTGTGTTGTCGCTGGATATCTCCGTCGGGATAGTAGTTCCAATAGCGGCGGATTTCGTGTCCCTTTTACACAGCTTGCACTTCTGTTGTGTTCGACGTTCTTGAGAAAGTCTACGGTAAGTATTTTCTGTTATCCCTCCACAAGCTAGATGATAGGTACCTTTGCAGGCCGAGCACACAGTTATTAGGGAAAAGTGTCAACAATTAAAAGCAATGATACCCACTACAAAGATACCCAATATTATGGGCTATCTTACTTTTGCGAAGGAAGAAAAACATAAGCTGCCAAAATCGGACAGGTTTTTTAAAGTTTGCGAAAGCACTGAAATCTTGTCGTCTTTTTGGTAACTCCAAATAAGCACTAGTGGAGTTGCGCGTATTTGGTATTACCCTTCGGAGGGCGCGTCAGACATCGGAGGCCACGACGATACCTTAAACGTGGGAGTTTTTTCATACCGATGGAATCCCCATCAGATAATACGCATATACATGTCATATGTTCTTATTTATACGTTTGCTTGTATCGATGTCAATGTTTTGACTTGCATCGCCACTAAATGCGTTTCGCTTGAACAAAAACCAAATCAAAATAATCGTACATTCTTTCATATGATAAAAAATAAATTATCTACACAAAGATACACGGTTTCAGTTAATAATTTTCAACCACAAAGTTACTAAAATTCATAATATGCAGCACAGGATGGAATTTTTATATTTTACATCTCTCGCATAATATTTTGATCTGGATATTTAATGAGAGTTTTGAATAATTGCTATTATTATTATGTAAGTGTTTGATTAAGCACTCAAGTCAGGATGCCGAGTGGGACCACTTAAGAAAATTCTTAGAACGATTTCCAAATACACAATACGGCAGTATGCAGAGAAAACAATGCACTATTTATAAGTGCGAGGTCATTAAAAAGGACAGTAATAACTATTGTATCACAACATTCAGCCTTGTTAGGCGACACGGCGTGATTCTGCACATATGATTGACACGGCGAGTATCGTCATAACGGATTTGGAGTGCATTAGTCTAGAAAACAGCATTCCAGCTTTACCAACTCTGCTCTTCTGTGTCGATAGTCGATACCCGACATCGAACCAGATGATGCTCGAATCGTACCACAGTCCACAGTGCCACCGTTCGCGTAAATATATATATACGTATTTACTATAAACACCTCGCCCCGTAGTCCGCAGCATTGACAAATAAGTTAATATAATAAGGTTCCAGTAGAGAACAATGCTACATATCACTGAATATGAAGCGTCGATATTTTATTTGAATTTTTAATTTTACTTTAAAAACTATTTTCAGGTGTAGTTAATTTGTTTGTGTATTTTGGTATCCTAATTCGACGTGTAAGGTGAACTTGATTTTTCGTTCAATGGTAAGACTGAACCGAGGTGTATAAAATCCTTCACATTTCTATCAACACGCATTGTTAATCAAACAAAACTCTATTAAAAGTACTTTACAAATTGCATATTTATCGTAAGTGCGCATGTAGTATCGTATGAATTTGCGAGAACCCGAAACACGATGGTACACAACAGTACATTTCTCTTTAACCATAGGTAAATAGTAGTTGTGAAAATAAACCATTTGATTTTTTTCAATTCCCTCTTTTAAAGAATCCAAGGAATGTTTTTTCTTCATAAATTGCAAGCCAAAAGAGGCGAATTTATCAGAACTTTCACAGTAAAACTAAAACATAAAGAACTACCGAAAGACGTCGTGCAATGTGTGTTTCAAATAAATAAATATTATCTTTATTATCATAATAATGGTAGTGTACGTTAACCGGGATATTCTATTGGAAAGGAAGGGCCAGCTTTAATGACATACCTTAATTAGAACATCATCAGCTTTTCAATCTTTATTGACAGCACCCCACTGATTTACGCACACACACATAACGCATTTGATGTCTCATTAAATGTCATCATGGACATTGGATACCTTAAAAAAATGTTATGTCAATCGATAAGCTATCACAACATAACCTCAAATCATCCAACTTTATGATGGCAATAAGATGGGTTGCATTTCTGAATTCCTTACACATCCGCCAACATGCTGACTGACAAATTAATTATCTTTCACTGACTCATTGTTACTGGTGCTTTGTATTTTACAAATTGTGTACACATTCTGCTATTTGTAAATATGGGATTCAATTAGAAAAAGAGTAATAGAATCGTAGAATATCTGAATACCGATTAATGCATCATTAAAATTTTAGATTTTACAAATAAAAGTAAAGCAAGAAATCCCACAATAAAATAATTAACGAATCTAAATTTTAGCAACAATTTAAAAATTACAGTAATAATTAAATATAGAATCGATGAATAAATCGATAATTATGTTGGAATACATGATCAGTCACCATACGATATGATGCGTTTAAAGTTTGTCAGTATATGTGAGTAATAGTGTAACTACATGTGAGGTTATTAAGTCATTAGGTACTCCAGGTAAAGTTTTATTGCTAACTCACCATATAATAACCGCAGTAGCCACCAGGTTTTAACTGAGTTTGTAGCGACCAACGTCGTGTACTGATTTAAGCTACACGTATATTCAAATGTAGTCGACGTGCCCAAGGAGATCCATTATGATATACGAGTATTTATATCATACGTGTACTTCTTTCCCCTTACAATACACATTGATCTTGTAAATTTGGAATGTTTTACTTATTAAAGGTAATATATGACAATTACCTTTAATTGCAGCATTATTGATATCAATACATAATTTATGAACAATGTGGCAAGAGTCCGGACGCAAGTATTTCCGTTTTATGGTCACATACCAGCGGCGAGTCCCGGCAGCTATTGTGCGCGAGGTATTTTCCTTCTGTCGGTAAATGCAGGTTACGCATGAATATGCGCATCAGCAGTCGGCACAACCAGCCACTAATCCACTGTCCACTGTCCAATAGCCACTGACCACTGGCCACTATAATACCTTCTGCCGAGTGTCCACCGGTTCTATTAGCAGGTATTACAGCCTGCTGGATAATCTCTCGCGGATCTACTACGCTAAGTTTCTATCGAGCTCATCTACGAGGCACGTTTTACTTTTCTGCAAACGATGAAGGTGAATTTCAACAATTTTTTGTTTACATTAAGACTTTCGATTGATTTCGATACAAACCCTAAGCTGACACTGCCTAATGACTACGATTACCGATTTAAACTTTAGCATTTCCCTATTTCAAGTTAGTTTGTTATTTCTGTCATCGATTGATTTACTGTGTACTGTTTACGTTGATTTTGATTAACTTTTACTATTTTTTGTATTTGTCTGGTAACTTCAATTAGTTTTTAAACATGCAATACGAAATAAAATGGTTATTTTTGCGATTCGGCAACAATGCCGCCCGTGAGGTCGAGACACTGCTATCTATATTCGCAGGTGATTAGGAAAGCTGGACAAGGTTGTATATGGTATACAGAGGCGCTGGTAGGCGTGTGTGTTAAATATTAACAATTTCCGCTGACGTTCAAGAGAATATGTATTCATATGAATATACGTGCAAACAACCGCCTACTGAAATACTCCTTTTTCGTAGAAATATTCCCAATTTTCTTTTATTTAAAAAATATGTGAAAGCGTTTTAGGCGTACTTAAATGATCGGATTTCAATGAAAACGTTGTTTAGAATATAACTCTGATTCTCTAAATTTTTTAAAAAATTATTGCATACAACGTCTTGTTTAATTTGTACTGCATTCTTACCTACATACTTCAGAATGAAATTGCCTCGCCTTGCTATGACATGAAAAGGCAATACTGTTCAATGATTATAGCCCATGATAGATATGCAACACGTTTTGTTTCTCCGAGACTATAATGAGTTTGTCATCAGCTTCGCATTCCTTGCATTTGTTGTGCGTCAAAGAACCGCAATGTGAATCGCTCACAATGGCTTACGGCGACGAACAAATGTCAATCGGTATTTAATCATCATAAACGGAAATTATCGGCGCCGCATGTGAACGCACATAGACCACGATAAGATCAAGGCAGTCATGGGAAGGACGCAGCATGGTGCGGTTACATGTTCGGATTACTTTGGGCTAAGTGCCAGTGTAAATAGTATAATCATCTCGTTAATTGGTTACACCAGGGTTTTAGCGAAAACTCAAAAAAACATTACTTTCCAGCACAGAAATTGATTAAGTGTGGAAGTGTTCACATGAACCACTGGAATTCAATTAACAAAAATTGTCTAGATTCTAGATCAAGTAAGTGTACATCTATAACCCAAATACTTCACTTGACATATCGAAAGTGCCTACTTTAAGTATGGCATATCGTATGAAGGGTATTGAAATTTAATGTGCAGTGCGTGCAGTGCTTGCAGTGCAGTGTTGATGTTGCATTCGATCATTCGATGGCCACAAAACAAAGATGACGCTTGGCTCACTGCAGAGAGTGCAGACTGCAGAGCCGTGTGGCGCGCAACGGGTCTGAGAGACCATGCACTTGATTACTATGCCGGTCGTGTGCCAGTATTTGGATTGATATTTATCTCCTCTCGTTGCGAACATCCCTGCTCAGCATCCAGTGGACCGAGCATCGCGCAATCATCGAAGGTGGGAAATTATAACTGCGTAGTACACTTCACATGATGGTTATTTAAATGTTAAAAATAAAGTTCATCTACGTATTGAGAGCTTTGAGTAGGGATTCTAATGAACCTCCACAGTATGATCAAAGCTGGCCAAACTATATTTAATAGATGGCATTATAAATAATCAATGTTTACACATTTCTTAGAGATATCGTAATTTGTATTGAGAGCTTTGAGTAGGGATTCTAATGAACCTCCACAGTATGATCAAAGCTGGCCAAACTATATTTAATAGATGGCATTATAAATAATCAATGTTTACACATTTCTTAGAGATATCGTAATTTGTATTGAGAGCTTTGAGTAGGGATTCTAATGAACCTCCACATTATGATCAAAGCTGGCCAAACTATATTTAATAGATGGCATTATAAATAATCAATGTTTACACATTTCTTAGAGATATCGTAATTTGTATTGAGAGCTTTGAGTAGGGATTCTAATGAACCTCCACAGTATGATCAAAGCTGGCCAAACTATATTTAATAGATGGCATTATAAATAATCAATGTTTACACATTTCTTAGAGATATTGTAATTTGTTTATAAATCTACTAATGTGGTCGAAGTATGCTCTGTTTATTGTTACCTATATATAAGGATAAATAAATACATGAATGTATTAATAATAAACAATATTAAAAAATCTAAAAAAATAAATAAGGTATTGCTGTTGGTTGTCAGATGTCATAAGTATAGATGCATTATTTTCATCACTTCCGGAGGTTGCAGTCACTGAATCACAATCCATTCATGAAACACTTCAATTCAAAGTTCGTCACTGTGAATAATTATTATTATTATCGACGCGATAAAAATGTATATTCTTACATGTTTATCAGGCTTCTATTCAGTACGTCCATCAAAACCTACACTACCCAATCAAAAGCTTTAATTCCACCAGCTTAATGCTTCGTTACCACCTCAAAATCATCCATTTATAAAATAAAGAATGAAAATTCATTAATCTTCTCCTTCAAATGAGTACCCATATAATTCCACTAGCAAATTAAGAACCTACATCTCATATTTATTGTACCTACGCAAGACAGGGGCGGTTCGGAGCGTTGTGTTTTTTGGCAGGATTCTTCGGAAGGTTCTACTCCAATAACTCCACTTTACACCGCAAATCTAGAATTGATCCGTGGGTATTCTAGTTATTTCCATCCCCCCCTGTGAAAACGACATCATAAATCTTGTGCATTATTAGCCTCCCACCCTATCCCTTCGCACGCGAAGGTGTGCGACGTCATCTCAATAATTTAACATTGTCTGGTACGTTATCACTATTACTATTATCATGACATTCTTCGCATAATTACCTCTGCCGCTGACACTCTTACAGAGATGCAACTTGTTACACGATAAATTATTTGCTGTTTTTGGATAATGGTTTGTAAATATTATATCTTCGGTAGTGATAAAAAAGTACATTTGATTTTCTCTCATAGCAGAATTTTTTTTTTAAAAATCAATCAATTATGTAGATGCGAGTGTATCTAAATGAAGATATCAGCTAAAATTTGTTATTTAAAGCGAATACATTTGAAGTATTTTTGGGAAAAAAAAACTTATTTGGTAATATTTTTATGTGTGCTGTTTTCACATCATTCTTCAACCATTGAGTGGCAAAGATTTGTATTTAGAATAGGATGAAGATTGATCGCCGTCATAGAAACTCCCCGTACGCGATCAGACATAAACATGACGTTTTAGAAGGCAGAATAAAATTAGGTATTAAAGAGCTCTTGCTTGACACATCGAGATAACAACGGCCACTGTACTGTGCACTCCCACAAATAAAAGACGAAGAAACCAAACAGCCAGTGTGCCGCCATTTGAGAAATAAGTCGTCTCCTAATAAATTGTACTCCCTTCAGCGAGTGGCTTCTTTACTCGCTATCACTATCAGTCGTTAATAAAAAGTATTTTCGTTTATTTTACGATGAAATTGTCTTTGATGTCACCACTTTTTTCTTTATTTGAGTAAAAATATTACAATACTATTGGATCATTATCACGAGGAACTGAATCATTTCTACTGTCTGTTTCATCGCGTGGCAAAAGATATTTCTTCTGCACGAAGTCGTATTTTATTATTTTGTTGATGATTTGAATGAAACAGATCATGGCGAAGCAACCCAGGAATCACTAACGATTCGTTATTAAAGAAGTATTTAAAAATGTTATCACTATTAAAATAATTTGTCGATACCGGCAACTATCTCAAAAGAGTGTGATTTATTGAACTACTATGATACCTTCGCTCTTGGACTCATTGAAATAGAAGTTTTTCTCGCATTAGCTACCGTGCAAAGCAGTTGTCTGTATTGAGCATTTAGATGCAAAGCAGACTCCGATGAATAGCGTCTGTCTACACACAAATAAATCAACTACTCTAAAGGGGCCTCGGCTACTCTGACTCTAGATAAATAATTAAAAGACAATACTTCCCAAGAAATCGTTTGTTTACCACACAAAACATTCATGCTAAACATCGTCCCATTAGAGGTAAAAGTCACAATGTTATACGTTATTTTCATGCTCATCTAGTACCTGTTCCCATGTTTGCATTTATTTTGTCTTTATAGTAACCTGGATTACAACACCATACTATTACTACGATAACTTCATAATTATATTATATATTACGCATTTGTGTATTATGTATCATGTAGATCAGGCTATTACTATTTTTATTTAAAAAAAAGAGTAGTATCTACAAATTAAAAACCTTTCCCCTTATAACTTCTCTGTGTCATGCACGTATACATTATTATACATACATATACATTATAAATATGTTACACTTATATACCAACTATGTATCATGTTATTTTTTTTTGCAACCTTTTTTTTCTGTACACATAATCATTTTAATGTTAAAATGTGTTAAAGCCCTTTGGGGCGTTAATAAATAAATAAAATAAAATATTTAGTTTTTCACTCAATTCATTGCACCGTTGATTTGATTTTTATAAAAAACCGCGCATAAAAAAGAATCTAGGATTATTACTTCTATTCTGATATAATAGTTATATTTGATATTTTCATCCATAGATTACTTTAAATGTCTTTGTCATTTCCATGCTGTCCATTAATTAATATTATAAAAGTCGTATATTTTTGACAACGCTGGGCGTAAGAAACACATAAAGTTGCATCAATTTTGAATTGACCTACTGAGCTTTATAACTTATCGCCTAAGCAGCGAGCGTCGCGCCCAAAGCTCTCGCGGCTGAAAAAAGCTTCTGAATTCTGTGCCGCAGGAAGTCACCGTATTACTACGATTTCCCTTGTTTTTTTTTCTTCTTTCAAAACGACTGTGTCCCCAATACTCATTCATCTAGCGCCACTTCTGTATCCGAGTGTGTGTTGTGACCACCGTCACCGCCACCGTGTGTTTATCTCCCTTGCGGCTAACAAGCGCGGGTGTATTTCTGGCATCTCAGAGCAGCGCACGTTTCGCAAACAGTGATATAATGACATGCTCCTAAGTGCTTAAATGACACATGATTCATTGAATTATTAGTGTTCCTGGCATACCTATTTCCCGCGAATGAAATGTTAGATTCAGTACGCTCGAAATTGCATTGTTCTTAACGCATTCGGTCAGCGCCCTTTAAAATTAAATTTTAATGGATTTTGTTTTATAATGAATGCATGTTATCAGTATCAAATTTACAAGTGGTTATAAGATATACTGTAGTAAACTATGCAAATACCACTAATAGAATAAATAGATAATTTTATATGATATTTTCAGACACACATCTGAACATGCAATATCTAAACTATTAAATTAGACAACAATTTCAAGTGAAGAATTTACTTACCCATTGCATAAATTAACCACAGTGGAAATTTTTTACAGCACTAACCTTGTCCTCGTTTTAAAAATAGTTTTTTCTTCGCTGTGGTTTCATGCAAATTTGTATTGTCATGACTTATTTTAACTACATTTCTTTACTCGTGATCTTGACTAACTTCTATCTGGTTCATTCATAAATTATACCCATTTGACGTACGATATCATTAGAAAATATGATAAAAGCTTTTCTTTCTTCTTTAGTACAAAATCAGTTTATTTACACCTCTGCATTAATTAATATGTTTTTAGGTAGGTCATGAGCAAATTTATCTTTTATTTATGCCTATGAGATTAATGGTGTAATTCTTCTATAAAGTGATTTTATTCTAAAAAAAATAAATATGAATAGGCGTTTAAAATCAGGAAATATAAGGACGTATTAGATGTTCACGGTAATATGGCGTACGTGCAAAGTACGTCCTTTTCTCCGATGTTGGTTGAGTTGACTGCAGAGAGTAGGCGTCATAGTGTTAGCATCCGCTTCGTGCACCACTAAACATCTTCCAAACATAATCATCTCTTAAGCTTTCTCAGTAATGATTTGGCGAAGCAAACAAGAACATCAGAATACTATAGTACCCATGATGTTCCTATATTATGTTCGTAGTACAATAATATCAGAATACTATAGTACCCATCCTATATTATGTTCCTTCTACAATAATATCAGAATACTATAGTACCCATCCTATATTATGTTCCTTGTACAATAATATCAGAATACTATAGTACCCATGATGTTCCTATATTATGTTCGTAGTACAATAATATCAGAATACTATAGTACCCATCCTATATTATGTTCCTTCTACAATAATATCAGAATACTATAGTACCCATCCTATATTATGTTCCTTGTACAATAATATCAGAATACTATAGTACCCATCCTATATTATGTTCCTTGTACAATAATATCAGAATACTATAGTACCCATCCTATATTATGTTCCTTCTACAATAATATCAGAATACTATAGTACCCATCCTATATTATGTTCCTTGTACAATAATATCAGAATACTATAGTACCCATCCTATATTATGTTCCTTGTACAATAATATCAGAATACTATAGTACCCATCCTATATTATGTTCCTTGTACAATAATATCAGAATACTATAGTACCCATCCTATATTATGTTCCTTGTACAATAATATCAGAATACTATAGTACCCATCCTATATTATGTTCCTTCTACAATAATATCAGAATACTATAGTACCCATCCTATATTATGTTCCTTGTACAATAATATCAGAATACTATAGTACCCATCCTATATTATGTTCCTTGTACAATAATATCAGAATACTATAGTACCCATCCTATATTATGTTCCTTCTACAATAATATCAGAATACTATAGTACCCATCCTATATTATGTTCCTTCATGATGTTCCTATGTTGTGTCTTATTTTGTTAAGGAAATAGTTTAATCCAGTGGTTCCTAAAGTGTGCGCCGAGGCGCACTGGGGAACCACGGCTTCCTTCGAGGGGGTTGCGCGCCGCGAATTTGCTCTATATTCTATAATCTTGACTACCTTAAATACCCAAATGTATTTCCTACCTAAATGTAATTTAATTAGTTAGATCAGCTCATTTTCATCAAATTTAACACTTAGTGGACATTTAAAGTTTTTGCTCAAATAAAATGTGTTTTATTTATTGTACCTAATGATCCCTCTTAAAAAATTGGCTTCCACTATATCGCAAAATTCACATAATTTAAAAATTGATAAAGGGCCTTTGGAAAATCTGAAATTAGCAAGGTTTGAGAACCATTGGATTAACCCCTTTCAAACATACCTACCGTATATTTACATGTAGTTATGCAAGTATTTAGTTACATACAAACCTAAAATCTAAATTAAAAACAACGCACCTATCCAAAAAAATACAGAAGAAAACGTTGCCCCACATAGCAATGAAATATCAACGTTTTTGCGGACGTAGGGTACCTACACGAGAAGTTTTAGCGTGAAATAAAATAAATATTTTAGTAAATTTCCCCACGATAACATTATCATTTAACACATTTTCGTTTTTATTTTATTCAGTTAAACTCTATCCGTAAACGAAACAAGCTTCACCAAAATATATAGATATTTGCAAGAAAACTAAACAATGTACTTTCGCTGGCAATTAGAATGAACACAAATTACAATAAATATAA
>JAHDVE020010510.1:0-38807 GCA_022606495.2 Halesus radiatus | reverse complement strand
CAGCTCAGGTATGGGGTTTCCATCGAAACCCGAGTAAAGTTAGCCTCTCAGAAGCTGGGCGTATTGTACAGAGCCCGCAGATACTTTAATAGTACACAACTGCTGACCCTGTACAAATCGCAAGTGCGCCCCATTGTAGAATTTGGCAGCCACCTCTGGTCGGGAGTCCCAAAATATCTGAAAAAAACCTTGACTCTGTGCAGAAACGGGCGGTCTGTTTGACAGATTCGCCTATCTTAACAAACGGGTTGCAATCTTTGGAGCACAGACGTCAGGTGGGAATACTGTCCTTGTTCTACCGGTATTTTAATGGAAGATGCTCCGAGGAACTAGCGTCATTGGTCCCTTCGGCACCGGTGCATAGTCGGGAAATACGCCAAACGCGCGCCCAACATTTGCACACGGTTGACATTTGTCACATGAGAACGGGTCGCTTCTACGACTCATTCTTGTGTTCAACAGCTCGGCTGTGGAATGATCTGCCGGCCTCTGTGTTTCCTCCATCCTATAACATGGGTCTCTTCAAGACCCAAGTTCACTCCTTCCTATCCTCTAAAAGATCCTCCACACAGCATCCCCAAAGATGATATAGGCCTTGAGGGAAATTGTTTCCTCCTTGGTCTCCTGTGTGGAGTTACTGTAAAAAAAAAAAAAAAACACAATTTAACCAAATAAAATTTACTTGCACACGCCGGGATTTGAACCCGCGACCTCCTGATTTGTAGCCTAGGATCGTAACCACTCAGCAACGGAGACCGTCTTATTTTACGTACGAATAATTCATTCTTGCAATTGCAATATTACAATATATCATAGACGTTTAAACCTGAACAATGGTCCAATAAATCTTTCCACGAAGCCCTAAGAAATTAAAAATTATGACACTTATGAAGTAACGAAGTTAGACCCGCGATGATTTCTTATACATATCATCAATAAAAATAAAGGATTCCAACTTCTAAGAAAATTTCACATCCAAAAGAGTTCCAAATTCTAATTTTGCAGGACCTTTTTTATGATTCATGACCTCTTATGAATCTAGTCATAAGAAAGGGAAAGCACTCGCCGGTACTACATAGATGTTATTTTCTACAGTATTTACGACCCTCTGGTTAAATAATAATAATTTATAAAACCTTTAGCATTTCAGAAGTATGCATACACCTTTATCAATCTGTTTAAGTCTAGTTTAATAATACGATTTTAAGGAAATCCAAATCCTAAAATTCGGATGAGGCGACAAGGTTGAAGTACCTGATTAACACCGGCAGCATGTTTCGATATACGCAAAAAAAGAAACGTCACCAAAATGCGTGTTTTATTTTATTTTGTAAAGCTCAGGTATAATTATTAAAATGTTTTACAGCAATATTCGAAAAAACTAAATTTTTCACAATGAACAATACAAAAATATCGGAAAAAGGTTTCGTGAGTAGGAGATTTTGCACTTTAGGTCTGAATCAAGTCTTAAAAAAATGCCCGGTTAAACTAAAGGCCAATGTGTGTTCTACTTGCAGTATTTAATTAAATCATCGATATTTCTAGGCCATCCAATTTTCAAACCAAAAACACATTATTTTGTATTACGTCCCATAGCATCGCCTTAAATTAACTTTATTACCATCAATTTTTTAATTATTAATTGTTTTTTAATGAGATTTAAAAACCTCATTTTAATATTTAATCATTGTACAACATAATATTAACATAACCTCAGTCGATGCGACAGAATTTTTTTTTTTGTTTTGTTTTTTTTTCTGTTTTCATGTTTCATTTAGGTTATGTTAATATTATTTTCTACAATGATTATTATTAACATTTTTAATAAATCGGGGGTATATAAATTAATTTGTAACGAATGCATTTTTTTTTAAATAGGAAAGACTTCAAGAAATTTTAATATTAGAGTTAAGGTAACACCTAACGTGTTTAAGTAATAATAATTATTCTGAATTTGCCAACCATGTTTTGGAAACAAATCATTATTTTGATATAGTTAAAGGTTTAAAAATTAAGCATATTTAAAATTGTAGAAATTAAAAAAAAAAGTGTTAATAGTCAATTAAATATAATTAATTTATAAAATATATTTTTAACAGCTTTCTCTTGAATTTATTTTCATATTAATTAAAATTTATAATATAAATTTGTTACTCAATGTTTTAAAATATTTTTTAATTAACATATTTGATTAATTACTTACCTTCTTTAATAAATTATTGTTTATGTTTATAATTTGTCTATTCTTACATTATTGTGTTGAATGTTTATCATTTGTCTATACATGACATTATTATTTTTTAGTATTCTGTATATTCCTGATGAGGACAATTTCGCTTTAGAAACATGTTGATATGTATATATTAATAAAGTTGTAATTACAAAGCAATTTTTAGTAAAAAAAAAAATATATCAATGCTTGCTTTATCGAGTTGCTGTATCGCTTTGAACAACTTAGATTTTGGCTTTATTATTCGGACAACATTATTTTAACAGTTTAGAATTATTGCATAACGTGAAAAGAAGATGGCTCGGAGCGGAGAAGGTACACCTCCATTGCCCCATGGTTCTGTAACCTGACGTGTCATCGCCGTAAGCTCCTAATGATTATCATTAAGTAATAATTGACTCTCTTTCGCCAAGCTTAAGAGCACTTTAATTTCACATCAGTTCATTTCTGAAAATCTTTATAATGGCCGTATTATATATAATATACCAAAGATTTTGAAATCTCCTTCAGGGCTAAAATAATAAATACTGTAACTATAAAACAATGCTTTATGTCCAAATAAACAAATAATTACATCTATAGGTACCGTATTTTTTTAAATCAAATAATCGTCTAAGGCACTCTATAGGCATTAGGTCAAAAATCAACAAATCATTATTAGTGTTACAATATCATTTGCACGACTTTTAAAACTGCACGTATAGTTGAATCACGATGTTCAATAATATTGGATTGGGGTATTTTTGTTAAAATTTAACTTCACAAGCCAAGATCAATATAATTATCGTCTACATACCTAGTTTTATTTTATTTTTTAAAATTGTGATTTTAACGATAGTTACACAATAACTTAATTAATTAAAATAATGTCATAACATAATAAAACACAGGTAATGTAAAATTGCGTCTAACACTTTCTTTATGGGTTATAAAGTGGACTAAGTAAATAATTTTTTTTCTTAAAGTACGAACATCTTTTAATAGACATGACAGTTTTGTCAGATCGGGGCGTGCGACCGATTGTTTTGCACGATAACAATTATTTTTATTCAATTCATTGGAATATTTTATTGATGATTAAAAATCTCATTGAATCACCGAAGAAGCTAATATTAACATGTTTCAAATTAAACATGAAACTGAGAAATGCAGAAAATAAAACGGTATTACTCGCATCTGGGAATTGAACCCGTGAGAATTAATTGAGGATAGTATTGGTAAGTCAGTGGTAGAACGTTGTCCCGGTAAGACAGAGGTCCTGGGTTCGATTCCCGATTTGCGACTTATACGTTTTTTTTCAATGATTTTATTTTTTGTTTTTTTATTTCAACACACATTATTTAACAACAAAATGTAAGAAAGCTTTGACTGCCCAACTAGGAACAAATCCCGTTTTAGGACAGTCAAATTAATTAATTAGTTTAGTTCATATTAAGTGACATTATACAAAAATAGAAAGGAAAAAAGCTAGTATTGACATAGTATGGTAATATAATATTTCTAGAAAAAGTATAATAATGAAGTATAAAGAGATGTGTGTACAGAAAAAACAATTACGTATACCAGATAATTTCAGTATAGTTATAATTAATATAGAATAATAGTTAAGTACTTATAGTACGTATAGTATAATAGTTAAGTGAAAATAAAACAATAACTTAGTTTATAACCACGAGAATTTTATTTAATTTTATTACGACCGACCGGTTTCGCTTAACATAAGCATCTTCAGGGTACAAAAATTAAACTGTTTAATTTTTGTACCCTGAAGATGCTTATGTTAAGCGAAACCGGTCGGTCGTAATAAAATTAAATAAAATTCTCGTGGTTATAAACAAAGTTATTGTTTTATTTTCATTAAATATGTCTAACCACAAAGTGACTGCTTTCTATCAAAATATAATAGTTAAGTACTTATGAAGAGGCGAGAAAAACAAAGAAGCGTTTAAAATTGAGTACTAAAAAAGATAATATTATTGAGTAATATTGATACGATTGAGTAAGAGATATTAAAATATTTCTATGTTTTTAAGTCAACCAAGTTATGTTTCTAACGCTTTATTTGTAGTTAATTATGATACGGAAGCTGTTTCGTTAATTGGGGGTTAATATCCATTAAAAAAAAATTAATTAAATGATATATATCTGTTCTAAAATGTCTTAAAATGGACTAAGCGTAAAACTCCACTAAAAAAATCTACACCAATACAGTCAAGTTTTGAGTAATAAAGCTGCGTTATCAATATTATGGCTTGAACTCTTATCTGAACTAATTATCACCATAAAATCGAACCGGTTCCAGCGGCACTTCTCTCCCGTAATTTATTGTTGCTTTTTTTGCCTGACTGGCAGCAGTAAAAATGAAACCATACCAAACACCGAACACACCGGGTGTGATTTATATGAGAATCCGACACCGTTTCATGTTTATGTCATCTTGTCAACTAGACCTAGCAACAATGGGACATAATATTAAAAAGCAGATCTGAGATAATTCCCGGGAGATAGCATTGTGCTCTTGTAGAATAAGTATTGTTTGCCATTTCGCAATAAGAAGAGCGTGTTGCATATAAAAGTGTAGGTACCTATCACCAGTTTCACATGATATACTCTCATAATGATATACTACTCATAAAGCAGAAAAACTGTGTGTCTCCCTAAAACGAAATTTGAACTGCTTTTCTTTCTTGAATTTCGATTACGATGCCAGGGAACATGTTTCCCTCTTCTTATGTCAACTGTGGTTAGAGGTGCATAAATGTAGAGATAATATTCTCTATCCAGTGAGCGGGCTGCCTATTGCTTCTGTAGGGCTTTTATTTATTTTTATTTCAAAGAATTTTAAACTGTGTTTTATGTGCTAGCGGCACTTGCTGATAGCAATCTTATATTTAAGTCCGCTCACTAAGGTAATGGAGGGTAAAAGATGAAATTTGGGCAGAGATGGAGGGGGTCGGTGCTGGGGATCCAGCGGCCGAGGATGGAGATGGAGGGAGTCGAGTTCGATTCTAATTTGGAGTAAAATGTTTTGGCTAAATCTATTATATCTTTTCGGAGTGGAGAGCCTGAAAACGCAAGTTTTTTTTTTAATCTTCTAACTTACACCTGGAGCTTTGAAGTATAATAAATTAATTTGAACAGGGCAGTACGATAAAACACGTATTTTCGAGCCAAATTTCTTACTTCTTCCCGATTTCCACTTTAAAGCCATTTTTTCAGTAAGTGAGAACACGTCACATTTTTGATTTTGTGTGGAATCTGACAGTACACATACATTTGCTTTGGTACTTAGCTACTAAAAACTCGAAAGCATGACGCCAGCTACAAACGAAGTATGCAGATAATTTCAATTTAAACAACTGGAATGATTCAAATACCACATTATTATGCAATTCCATTTTCAAACTGTGGTTAGGCCACATTACTTATATGATTTTATTTACTCCCACCCTAGTTTAATTTGGACTGTGTTTATAATGATTTATTACCGGTAAAACCAATTTACTTTGAAAATAATTGTGATGATTAAAAATTCTCTCTTTTGTGAGGTACTTACTATTGAAAGCTGTTTTTCCCAGATAAAGTGTTTTCTTAATAGTTTTATAATGACGTGGGTGCTATTCAAGTCAATGAATTTAATGTGTTTGGTAACTCAACAGTAAGCAGCTGTAACAAAAATTTAAAACTTAAATGCTTGCAGAACCTTAATAAAATCATTAAATTTTATTTTTAAAAACAATTTATGGAGTTCTACCAATTAAATACAATTCATATTTATTTTAGCCGTCTCAAAACAGAGATTGTCTAGTGAGGCGGGTAACTTCGGGTCGACTTTCATGCTATAATACTTTCATGCTATGGCGCTGAAAATTTATTTCCCTTGTGAATTAGGCTCCGAGCCACTGCGGCTTATGCTCTTAACGGAACAGAACAAATAATACATAGATATGACCTAACACGCAAGGGAAGAAACCAAAATAAGGGTGACGACGGGCGGGCTTAGGCGGGTCACTGTCATTTGATTTGAGAATAAATGCATCCCGACAGTCTTCAGGCAACCATTGAATTGTAAAGAACCAGTATTTACTCTTCGAAAAGCAAATCTGCTAATGATCAACTCGTCCTTTTTACAATTGTGCGGAATGTATGGTAATCCCCTTTATTCCCGTAGCTGTGGAACAGATTCCAAACTAACTCAAACAGTCAATAAGTAAAACAGTAAATAAGAAAAATGTTTGGCTTGTTTACAAAAACTGAAAATTTTGTTGGAAAATTCAGTTTGTCCCTTTTTATAAATGTTTTTAATTCTCTTTCCGCACTCTAAATCACGTAAAATAAACGTGGACGGCGGCCCTTCAGCCGATCACAAAAACTATTAATGTATTATGTAATTGAATAAGTAAAATACAGTAAAAAGACTTATCTGTGGAATGAAATGGACGAGTATATTGGTAGATTATTATCTTTACAACTTCTATTTTTACAACGTTTGAATGCACAGGAAACCATAAATATCTATTTAATCATTAAAATCTTCGAATGATCGCTCGCCGCCAGTCAATACACGAGTGATGACGTCATGTATTCGAAAAATGCGTGAACCCTCCAAATTTAGGTTGTCACGTGGTTGCCTCCAGCCGTCGAAATAGTAGGCAAATATCACTATTATGGCCCGTCTATTCATTCGGACGTCAGCGGACAACATCCAAAAATACACACTTTGCAGTCTGCTAACGCAAGAAATTTTACCATGATTTATCTGAAAATTCTACATGGGTAGTTAGGAAAATGCGTAAGTTTTCGAAAATCAAAAAAAAATCTCAAATTGTAATCTTTTAAATTCTATATGAAATACGTGCTGGAATTTTAGGTCAAACGTTCAAAATGACCTTCACTCTTTTTCCAACTGTTTCAAGACATGTTGGTATGTATTTCAGAAAATTTAAAAGATTACAGTTTGAGGATTTTTGTGTATTGATACATTATACATTTTCCCAACTAGCCAAATAAAATTTATCGATAATTCATTTTTAGTATCGCTTGAGTTTGAGTGCTCGCCCTTAAACTATGATATTACTGATATGTATTTTTCCCTATTAAAGACAATTGATTAATATGTTTACATGTTGGCGAACCTTAGTCAATGGAGAGAAAGGCAAAGTCGCATCCACTCACACTCAGCAAAACGTGCAAAAACTAATTTCAAGAAGTATCATCTGTTATTGAAAATAAACCTGCACACATTCTGCATACGTGCTAATCACGGAACAGGATACCCTCATTGTTAGTAAATACTTTCTAACCGCGACTCAAACATTTCAATAAATATTTGATTTGTGTGGAATTATCTTATTATGACACTTCAGACTTAATTATCGCTAATGAAGGAGAATTTTATAACATAATACGGAGGAGAAAATCCATTGACTTATCGGCTATAAGATATGTTTTGGAAGAAGGATGGATGCCATCAAAAACATATACTATAATTTTTTTCCAAAAGATTTGATCTAAATGGCTCTCTGCCAATGATTATTAGCATAAGGTATTATCGGATGGGGTACCGCTAATGATAATATTCTTAATTTACTCATTAGAACACAAAAAGCCACCATAAAAATCATGCTTAATAACATTATGTCAATAAATTAATTATACTCTAAAACGGTACTACTTTACGCTCATGTAAATACAACAACACAAAAAACAAATAATACCAAACACACATATTAGAAACACTAGATCCCAGAGTCAAAAAAACATACAGCAATGAACCACAAATATAACATTTGCACAAAAAAAGCTTCTTATACTATGGTACTAAACTCAACAGCAAAATTCCACTTTCCTTCAAAAATCACAACAACAATAATACATTTAAAAATCAAATAAAAAAACTGGACACGTTACATAGGGAGATCTGAAATAGAAAATATATTAACACCAAATACAGACTAACACCGAAACCATTCAAGTGCACTTAAAACACCTCACCTTACTTTTTTTTTCAGCAATCATCAATTTTATATAATTTAATTTCAGATTTTGGAAAAAGAACAGTGTCAGAAGAATCTGATATGACAGGCAAGTCTGGCAAGTGAATGCAAGAAGTACTCAGGTACGTCACAGAAATACATAGGACGTACAAGGAAAACAAATACTAGAGTGAGGTCATAGATCATAGATCAGCCAGAAGAATAAACCAGTAAATATGAGATGGTGTTGGAATCCGATAAAGCAAAGAGTTTGTGCAGCAATCGTATCAATTTTATATAATTTAATTTCAGATTTTGTAACTGAAATTCTCAGGGTGGGAAATCCCAGTGACGGCATCGTAATTTTTTATTTGTTATAAAAAATAAGATAATAAAACATTATTATTATTATTATACTATAAACCAGCGGTGTGCAACCCTCTATGACAAAAGTTATGCTGCATGTAGTTCGGGTATGAGTTGTGCATTGAATATTTAAAAAAGCTTATTTTGTTATCATATTCTGCTGATTGTTGTGGCAAACTGAATAAAAGAGCGTACAAAAAAGTTTTGATTAGATATTTGTCGCATTAAAAAAAAATCTTCTTTTGTTTTTAAATTTATTTTAATTGATCGTATTTCTTAGGGCAGGCACGGTTTTGGACTGCACGCCACTGCTATAAGCGTGCCTATGATTATTATTTTGACACTACGTTAAGTCAACATGTTTCAGACAACCACGCCTTTTTCTGGGCAGTATAACAAAAATCATACTGACAACTAATTGTTACTAGCGTTATTGATCGCTTCGGCACCGGTGCATAGTCGGGAAACACGCCAAATGCTAGTCCAACATTTGTACACGGTTGGAATTTGTCACATGAGAACGAGTGACTGAACTAAATGGCAGTTTATAAGGCAATTAAAATAAAGTTCGACATATAACGTAGTACTAATAATAACCCTTGCTTTTGTATGACCTAATTTTCGTTAATATTTTCCATAATTTAGTGATTTCCGTGGAATTATAACCCTGGGTGATAAAAATTGGTCAAATAAAATTCTCGGCGCCGTTTCATGACGAAATTTGGGTATGCATGGATTTCTGTCTATAAAATTGATGAAGGAATTTTAAATGCAAATTAGGAAGGCCGTTCAGAAATACTATGTTATTGTCAACACGCGTTTACTGGGGAAATTATAAAACCGTTAGTAATCAATTTAATTTAAAGTGTTGTTATTTTATTTGATTAAGATAAACACGACATTTTATTGTTATGGGATATAGTAATGGTTCTGTAGTCAGTATTAAAGACATTCACGTGACATTCTTTACTTTCACCATCATCATCAGTCATGAGCCTTTGTGAAACGACCAGTACCCCATCATATCATTTCTTCTCATCCTCTTCTCCTTGTCCTGTTCGGGTTAGGAACCCATCGCCACAACAAGACGTCTCCAGGTATGCTTCTGTTCTGCACCACTCCAGTTCCTAATAAGGAACTCCAGTTCGTTTTTTTTATCAATAATGACATTCAAACTTAAAAACCAGTGTATTTAGTTTTTATTCTAAAGTTAGTTTTCATACATAAAATAATTTTCACAGTTTAAATTGTTCATATTATTTTTATATTATTCTTATTGATTCCTGAGTATTCATGAGCAAACCAATTGGTTTGCTCATGAATACTCTAATTTATATCATTAATAATAGTTTTTTTTTATATTGAATAATAATTAAAGATCTTAAAGTCACACAAATTAAGAACAAATTTCACCAAAACTATAAAAATACATATTTTAAATACAAAACAAAATCAAAAAATAAAAATTTCCATACAAATCCAAAAACAGAATACACACGTGACGTCAGATGTTCCAAATCCAATGACATAACAAGGTGTTTTGATGAGATGATTATTTAGTCACTTTTAAATAACGATTTATAAATTGTACGTATAAATAATAAAATATATATTCAGAATTGTTGTTTGCTGATCTATATAAATATATGTTTTAATAGCCATAATATTTTTCACTGGAACTAGAGTATTCTCAAATTTCAACAAAGTCCAAGTTTCTCCACCAAGTGTCCCCTCTATGTTATGTTTATCCTTGAACAAGAGTAATTTAAGATAATTATCAATTTCATTATAGTTTCTTTATGGGTGTGTATTTATATGAAATTATAGCAGATCCCAAAAGGGCACATTGTGGTAAAATCGTGAACGGACTTCGCATTCAAAGACTCTATGTAGTAAGTTTTTATGCAATTAAAAATATATTTGTTATTATTTAAGATAATCTCTATTCAGATACCTAGTTCAAAAAGTAATTACATGAAATTCTGTTGATATAAAAAAAATCGCAAAGTATGATCCGAACAATATAAATACCACGAGTGGTTCTGTTATTTAACATGTTATTAGTATGAAAAAATTCACAGTGTTTCTTTAAATGCTATTTAGGTCAATAGTCCAAGAATTTTGCTCTATTCTAAATATGTCGTGTTTTATTTTCTTGTTTGACGTTTGGGTGCCATAATTGATTTGACAGCAATTTCTAAAAAAGGAAACAAAAAAAAACATTCGCCGACCGGGTTTCGCTACTACCGTAGCTTCTTCAGGGCAGTAGACTACTCAACTATGGACTAAGATACACATGTGTTATAGATTGATAAAAAAACAGACGAGTGAAGGGCCAGGGGTTAGAGATAAGCAGGTTCCTGACCGGGACGGGCGTGTAGTTTGTTTAATTGGAATAATTTAAGAATTGGACTTTTACTTAAATTTATTTGATTATTTACGAGTATGATTAGTTTTTTTGGCTTTCTTTATTTCTAACGCTTCTAAGTTATCTTGGCGAATGCCTATTCCATTTTTATGCAGTAAACTAGTGCCTGTATTATTATTGAATGTGTGGTCTGTTTCTAAGAGGTGGTTGGCAAATTCCGAGAACCCATTATTATTGAGACATCTTAAGTGTTCTTTTACCCGGATATTAACATTCATTAACGCCGGACAATCGTTGCATTGAAGTCTAAACTGTCTTCTTTATCTTTACAAACAACTGTCTTCTTTACCTTTACAAACGTATATAACAAATAAAACTGATGTAAACAAAGTTATTGTTTTATTTTTAAAATTTTATTATCTCTTTTGTTTATAACAAAATAACAAATAATGATCCTCACTAGGATTTCCCGAGCTGAGGATTTCATTTACAAAATATGAAATTAAATTATATAAAATCGATACGATTGCTGAAAAAAACGGAGTAAGGTGAGGTGTTTTAAGTGCAGTTGAGTAGATTCGGTGTCAGTCTGTATTTGGTGTTAATATATTTTCTGTTTCAGATCTTCCTATGTAACGTAACCAGTGTTTTATTTGATTTTAAAATTTATTATGGTTGTTGTGATTTTTAAAGGACAGTCCGATTTTGTTGTAGAGTTTAATACCATAGTATACGAAGTTTTTTGTCCAAATCTTGTGTTTGTGGTTCCTTGTTGTATGTGCTTTTGACTCTCAGATCTAGTGTTTCTAATATGTGCGATTGTTTTTATTTCTTGTTTCTTGTATTCATAAACGTAAAGTAGTACTGTTTTAGAGTATAATTGTTTTATTGACATAATGTCTTTTGGATTATATTTAAATAGCACTGACAATTTCTGTAGCCTTGAAAAAGGCTGTTTTATTATTGTATTCTACTAGCTGAAGTACCCGGCATTAACCGGATTATGAATGATTTGGGGTAAGGATCTAAGGTTGTGATGTATTATCCCTACCCCTACCACTACCCCTACTCCCACCCCTACCCCTACCATTACCCACACCCCTACCACTACTCCTACCCCTATCCCTACTCCTACCACTACCCCTACCCCTACCCCTACCCCTACACATACCCCTACCTCTACCTCTACCACTACCCCTACTCCTACCCCTACTCCTACTCCTACCCCTATTCCTTCTCAGTATTTTTCCTCCTATTTTGAACATTAAGTGTGCAAAATTTCATCAAGTACTAAAATTCTGCTTTAAGGGATGGGAAAGGGGAAGGGGGTGGTTTTTTGAAATACCATGTATCTTGTGTTGAAGTTTACAATTTCATCAAGTTCGGAATAAAAATGTAGATTTTTATAAAAAAACAAATAAACTCGGAGACACTAACTAGTCTTCTTTTATGGAATTCACGAGCAATTTTCTTAAAGCAGGCACAGCCTGTCAGTATTTATGGACTGGATGCCAATATTAATTATCATAATATCAACTCTATATCGAAGTGTAATAATCGTCACGACACATTAGTCTCTCATTATTAAGGTAAACAAAAAATATGTAGGTAAATACATGCTGGTGTTGTAAGACTCCCCTCTTAAAGACCTGTAATTTTTCAGGATTTGAAGGTTTTGTATATTAAATATCCAAATTTAGCAAGCACTTCGGAATTCGTTTTCTCACCCACTTAATTATAGCCTTGGCCAAAATATTGATTGCGCTTCTGAAGTAGCGAAAAAACAACTTTTGACACCAATTTCGCTGCCGAGATGTCGTAACGGCTACACGCGGTGTCAAGTACCTACTGTGGCGAACCATGGCGATAGTACTTAAGCAGGAGGGTCTATTTCACTGTTCCGAATCTACACCATTGTCCAATAATATTTGAAAACGATAAGTGAAGAAAACAACATTGTTAGGTAGGCATTCATACTACTGGCTAGTCATTAGATGGGTTTGGTAGCCGAGTGGAGGCAGGTTTGCATCACACTTTGATGGCCAAGGTTCAATCCATATCAAATGAAGAACCTTTATATAAAATCTTGGGAATTTCAGAAGAATTTATTTTGATTTAGTGTCCCTAATAGACTAAACGTGATTTGTGATGAATGGACAGGTCAAATCATGATGACTCATTTTGTTTATCATTTAACCTGATTATAACGCCGTTGAACTCATAGAGCTATATGTATGAAAACTTCCATGTTTGTACTTTAAAAAAATACGTACAGTCGATTAGTCCTCTACTCATGGGAAATTATATGGTTAAATCTACAGTTCATACTTAGTCATGTTGCCAAAGGTATGGCAGAATTGAGGGTCACGCTTCAAGGAAAGCAGATCGTTGGTAGAGATATCCTGGCAGACTGCAGACCAGAAGCAAAAAGGTCAGAAAAAACCGAACGATTTAATAATTTATTTCGAAACCCAGTGACGATCTGATTTTGACGAGTTGCAGAAACTTTGAAGGATAGCTCCCAGCACAACTCAGGAAATACTGGAAAGACAGGACGGAACCCAGCACCCAACAAGGGTAAAACAACTAACTTACTAACCAATCATCATGCCGTTTCTCCGCAGGAGTAGACATAGAGGACGGACCGCCAAACAACTTGATCTTGGCATACACTTCTTGCTTTATTCACATTCATATATCGTCTCATACATTCTCTTCTATTATTCCGGCTTCTGACGTGGCCCGACTCGAGTATTTGATTCACTTGATCGTGCCATGTCTTCCTCGGGCTCCCTGGCTTCTTATTCCATTCACATCCGCGTCATAAATTATCCTTTCATTCGCTCTACATGCTCAAACTATTTAAGCGTCCTTTTTGTAATCTTACGCATTATTTGCGAATCACAACATTTCTCACACGATACATGGTTTTACCACACATTCGCCTCAGAGATCTCATTCCTACAGCATTGTCTAATTTCATCCTTCCTCTGCCAATTCCATGCCTCACTGCCATACATCAGGGTTGGTATCAGCACTCCACTGTGGACTGCTAGATTCGCTTCTTTAGACAACTTTTTGTTAGCTCCAACCGCGTTCAGTATTCCGTTAATGGAGTTTCCTGCATTCATCCTTCTTTCAATATCCCTATCAGTCTTTCTATCTCTCGTAAACATACTTCCCAAATATACAAACTCATCGACCTGCTCCAAGTATTTATCATTCACAACATGAACAACGAATTGATAGATTTGCCCTAAGAACGATTTCGACGACTGGAGGCAAAGTTCACGTGACACCCATTTTGGCACCACCTACTTTTACTGCCGTCCACGTATGTTTTGCGTGATTTTGACTTTGGTAAGCAAAATACAAAACATTTATAAAAAGGGTCAAACTAAATACTCTAACAAAATATTCTAATTTTGTAAACAAGTCGAACCTTTTTACTTAGTTGCAGTTTTACATAAGCCTCTTTTATTTTTGTTTCTTCCTCTTTCGTGTTAGGGCAACTCTATTGTATTATTTGCTCTGTGGTACCTACCATTCCTGCTGATATTAATACTTAATCTAATATCGAGTCCCTTTGCAGAAATAACTATAGTATTAATTCAAATTCGCGACAGACCAATTTCAGCACTTGACCAGCAATTGACCAGACGTGATTAATTATAGAACAGTTGTATCAGTTCTCGGGTGGTCATTTTTCGTTCCGCGATAGCCAATAATATTTACTTTTACAAAATTAAAACATCGTTTAATCAATCAATATCTTCGAAGCTCTGCACGATGTTATAATTTGTCATACGACATTTAAAAAACGATAAATTTCTTCAAATAATCGTATCTGCAAGATATTTCAAGGTCATCACGATTCTGTAACCGTAGAAATGTTCTGTTTCGTGTATTCTGCAACAATATGGTCTGAAAGTCCCCTGCGAATTGGGTCGATGCTAAAATTGTTGTAAGTATTTACTATCCCTGCCAAAATTTCACTATTGTTTTGCAATAAAAAATTGTACCATGTACAGAACATCGTAATAATAACGCATATTTCACGCGACCAGGTCGTGACCAGCGAACCAATCATGGATTATGATTTTTTTAAATTATGTCATCACTGCCATCAGAAAACGTTTCGATCACGAATGCGCTGGTAGAAACTTAATTTGTTATTTTAACACCAACACATTATAAAAATTATTTAAAAAAATAAACAGTCTCAAAGCATGTACTCGGGTAAATTATTTCTCATCTACTTATTCCTTAATCTAACACCCATTCCCGTACATTTATTTTTTTATTAAATTGTATATGCCCCATTTGGCTTTCTCCTATTTTATTTTAAAATTAAAATTACAATAATGACTCTGGTGCAAAACAGATCACAGTAGGTATATAGATATAATAGACAGCCTTCACGAAATACAACAACCAAATATTAATGACTTACAAACAAATTCAGCAATAACATCGTGAGAGTACAACCATATAATTTCCAACAAATGCGAATATACAAAATACACAGCATATTCACTAATACTTATACTCTAGAGACATATCTAATTAATAATTGTTGAGCATGTTTACAATAATAGTCTTTTTGTATTTGCATTCCGTGCAGTTGAACATGTCTATTATATCTGCGTGAAGTCTTGGTACAAGTGAATTTTTGAATGATTCAGTCCTGAAATTATTGTTACAGTTGAATAAATTTTTTGATCGAGTAGTTCTAGTTGGAATATTAAATTTAATTAAACTGACTAAATCAAGGCTGTCTATAATACCATTAAAAATTAAAAATAAATAAAAGTTAGGTTGGAAACAAGTCTTCTGTCTGAGAGTTTTAACAATTTTAGTTTTTTCATTAAGTAATTGTAATTTATATTTTCAATAGGTAATCCGAGTTTATAGATAACATATCTTAGAAATTCATGTTGAACTTTTATATACCCCTACCTATTTTTCCAATATCTTCTATTTTGGGTTTCTGTGTTTGGACCTGCCACTTTTAAATTCTGCTGCATTTGAGATTATCGCTCCATCTTTTCTATGGTGTGTCTAGTGACATTTTTCATTGAATTTTGTTGTTTATTTTACTCCTTTCAACTATTTTTTCTCAAAAATCAACATACAATAAATGAATCGCCAACGGAACTCTCACCAATAGGATTTTGCCCAGACTGTTCTACTGCGAATTTCAATATTTTTGGCCCAAAGTGTATTTTCCATCCCAAACTACAGATTTATTTGTTTCAAATAAAAAATACAACTTTATCGCACTCGCATGGGTTATCAATTCATTGCGGGACTATTCATTATTTCTACATAATAGGCAAATGTGTATATGATAATATAAAAACAAAAAATATATATAAACCACAAAAATAACATAAATAAATGTACAGGCTCGACACATAAAGATGCAATAGAAATACATAACAATGTTTTGAAGGACGGCTATCAGATCAGAGTTGGTACCTATAATAAATGATTTTCCAAATAGCATTTAAAAAAATAAGATTTCAGAACATCATTTAGAGATTTGTCCGACGCGCACACTTGTTTCAATTCCTCAGGCAACTTGTTATAGCAGATGTAGGCAATGTATTCCAATAATTTCAGCCCGTATTTTGTCGAGTGTATATTTGGTATGTGTAGTTTGTGGTGTTGTTCCTTTGAAGTGTCGATTTAATTACTTAATCACGTATACCATTTCAATAATTTTTTAGAAACTACTTTTTAATAATTACTTTTAATAACTACTTTTTCCCCTATACCTACCTACTTATTATTACAATTACGTAGGTACTGGAAGAATAATCAATCATATAAAAAAGAAGAAGGAAACAAATCATTCTAGTGTACCTGTATTTTCTGGTTTGTAATTACAAGGATTCAATTCCAAGTTGTAATGCATGTTATTCAACCTCCGATAGGAGAGAAACACGAACGGACAAAATTGAAAAGTATGAAATTTATTTAACTTTTCTCTGTGTAAAACTCGTTTAATGAAATAATAATTGACCTTTCTGCACTCGCCTTATACGATTCGTTCGTGATCTTCCCGACACTCTAATAATAATTGCACTCCTCTCTCCTCTATTGATATTCTTGTCTCTTCGCGAGTAACACTTAATATTCTCTTAACGCAGGTTGCGGTTAACGTTTAACTGCCGGCAATCCAGCTGTTACTTAACTCTTTCTCTTAACTGGCATCCGATATTTAAGTGTTTGTTGTATGTGAATACCGAGTATTCAAATATCAATATTGTCATAACGCATCACTGACAACTCAATGGTACTTAATAATTTACATTTCATCTCTTAATTAAAATTAAAAATCATTAAAGATAATGCGGAATTTGTTGGCAAATTCGTTGCAAGGAAGCACACGTTAATGTTTACTTTGCATTATTTAATTTCACAGCAAATAAACAACATACAAACAAGTTAATAGCAAGAAAACATGGATAGCAATTTGTTTATGTTTGTTTATTTTCGGATTAATTCATTACATAATCTTTACTCTTTTGTGATTAGGTAATCAATTTTATTTGGCTTAGAAGAATTATTTTTAATGTTCATACTGTTGTGGTTTGCAATAATTGTTCTAAAGCTTATATTTGATGAAATTCTTGGAGTTTTGATTTTCTAATAGTCTTTAACTGGTTTTTATTTTTAATTGATTTTAGGCTGTTGTAATATTTTCTACACGTTTTTTTATTAATCTTAATATATTACTGTCGGTATGGTTCTGAAATAGCTACTAGAAATAGCTTAGCAGGTTAGATATTTATCTAACAGCTATACGGTTTTGTTCATGTTTTTGTTAAGTTTTAACTTATCCTACAACTTTTTTCCATGAGTGATATTTTTTTAGTAATTACAAATGGATGATTAATACCTACCACCTTCTCCTTTCCCCTCTTCACTCCCTTCAGCTTCACAACACTCTCTAATTGGGGATGCCATAAGACCACTGGCTCTAGACAGTTGGAATTCATGTGCCGTAGTCACATAACAAATAAGGAGAATTTATCTGTTTATTGGAATTTGAATTTTGTTTAGTATTGAAAAACATATGCTATTCGTGGACACTTGACTTGAAATATCAAGTAACTGGAAAAAAATAACATCATAACCTGATCGGTATCTACATACCTACTCGTCAGTGACGTGCATTACATTTTTTATTATTTTTTTTAATCATTTAAGAAAATAATATTAGCCTAACCTAAATGAAAGATGAAACCGGACTAAAGGACAGAAACTAAAAATATTTCAGTCGCATCTGGGACTCGAACCCAGGTCCTCTGCCTATCAACCGACTTAGCTAATGAGATAAGTTCAATTTGTGTCATCTTCATCGATATCATATCTCAAATTCAAGATTTGTGAATATTATCTTCCATTTTTAATCTCATATTATTGGCAGCTATTTTTTTGATGTTTACAAAGTTCTACCCGAACTCAATTGTAAACTTAAACAGTGTCTCGGATTTACATAGGACTTTTTATTTATATGAGACATCTATTGACTTTTTTATAAAAGTCTAAAGAATTCAATTTTTAATTATTATTTATTTTTATTGAGATTTATTTATTTTTTTATTTATTAGCAACTATAATAATAAGGATGTGAAAATATAAAATACGGTATAAGTATACTTCTTTTACAGAATAACAGTTTAAAATAAAAAATGGTAAATTAATAAGTTAAGTTTTTTCTTAGTCCTCACTAGGGGGTCCTGTGCAGAGGCGAACTAGAGTTATTTAATTTGATGTTATCTGACTAGGTGCGTTATTTGTGTCATTTTTAGTGTTGTTTTTATTGACCTCTTTCAGCCAGACTTTTTTCTTGACTTGTACTCATTAAACTTTTCTGTTCGTTTTATATGTGGGGAAAGGATGTCGTGGAGTTTTGTTGCCAAATATATGTAGTTTCTTTGTCCGAAAGTGGTTTAACAACATGGAATGTTTTTTTTATGTCATTTTGATTAGATCCAGTGTCACGAATACGTGGTCCAGTGGGATTCCGTATTTTTGAATAGTTGCAAATTATGTCCCAATCGTTGAACATCTATAATTTTTTTTTTATATGAATACCGCACAAGAGTCCCAAACTGCTCCCAACCGTCTGGAGCCAGTGAGACTATGGCATTCCCAAATAAGGAATGTTGTGAGGTTGAAGGTATTGGGAGGGGATGGAGAAGGGGGAGAGGAAGGTGGGGATAAGGGGAAAAACCTGACTATTCAGATTTGGTCACCAAACACGGCTAAAAGCCATTTCAAGCAACGTTTCAATTCTGAACGGTGGTCTTTCACCAGGGCGATACTGAGAGTATCTTCCACTCTGATTGTTTGTTGTTTCTATTATTTCTATTTGAAAAAAAATTATACTCTTTAATTTCAACCTGACTTATGGCAATACACTTGATTTCCTCAATCCAGTTTTTTTTGCAAGTTACATAACACAAATCCACGCATCCGCATACCGTTTTTACTAAAGGCTATGAGATAGTAAGTCTGTACTGCTAGTAATTTTTGCACAGTGAGAAAATGTTCGTTTTGAAATTAAGTATATAATGTTATCCCTCCAGTGAAGGTTTTAATATTTTCATAAATTGTCACTTTTTTTACTTTCTAACACTACCACTAGGTTAAAAGATTAAGATGAAAAGATAGTTTTTTGCGCTGCCGCCATATGTAGAGCTAAAAATGAATTGAACTTATTATTAAACAATTCCTCTTTCTATCGGTTTATCAATTGATTGTTTTTCTTGAGTATTTCCTATTACCACCAATCGTAGGGTTTCAATTACGTATATATTGTCATACAAATTGAAAATTTAAATCTAAGCTTTAAATAAAATGCTTGTTTGAATAAAAAAATCCGTATAAAAACTACACACAGTCTACCTTTGTTCATGCACGCCACTGCACTTGTACATCTAATAGGCCACTAATAAGCATATCTTGGACTTTCACAAATTCATCTTAATCTCATATTGGACGCAAATTTTCGAAGCAATGATATCTCTCGATTAACTTATTACAACATGATCAAACGAAAGAGAAAATTAAAATTTTAACTTCTTACCCAGTACAAAACATTTTAATTAGGCGCCCAACGGTCGATAGAAAATAGACACAAGATCATGAAACTTGTGAAATTTTTAATTATTAATATGCCGCCTTAGGTCTGTACAGATACTTCACATGCCTTATTGAAGCATCCAATCATTTTACAACTATTTGTTAACAAGGAATATATTATTATTACGGAGGCTATAAATGATTAATTGTCGTAGATATCTGGTAATAGAAAGCGGCGCGGAGTAGCGATGAGTCGTTCATGAACGAGCCGTTCATTTGTGCCGGCTCATTTTGATGAGCCGTGAGCGTACGACTCCTGGTAAACCGTACCACGATCAATTGAACTGTGACTCTATTTGACAGACCTTGGAACCACTTAAGAAAGATTGTTTATTTATTTAAAAAGATAAACATATCTCAGAAGTTCCATAGAATTCTTACGCATTTCGACGGTGACACATCTTTAAATAAGGTCCTTTGCTCTAATTGGTTTATACAAAATCATCGTATACGTTTCTAATTTCAACACGGTTAAATTATGCCCACGACCGTAAGACTTGTAATTAATATTTGGCGCGATGACGCATCTTAAAGCAGTTGTTTTCAAGGGTTCAGACATTCATGTGTAGAGATAATAATAATTACCGCATTTACATGTGTGTAGGCACTATACAATACGTGAAAGGCGCCTGACAGTCTGGCATCTGGACGTTTTGTACCTACATCTATACGCTGGGAGCTGGGAATCGTATGAACTGGAATATGTGAACATGAGCTGGGAGTCGGCTCTTAATATGTGCCGGTTTTTAAATGAGCCGTCGTTCAAATGAGTCGTACTTTCGAGACGTACAAAAATGTTAAGCTGGTACCGTGACTGCCGCTCTTAACAAAATGTGTCATGACCCATCGCTAGCGTGGAGATTTTTTTTATCAGTGATGTTTTATACGAATACGATAAGCCACCTTAATTTTTATTATTGCCATCGCTCGTACGTATCCAGCATGGACACACCTGCTTATTATTCTCCGTGAGATATAAGTAATCAGTAATAATCCATTCTGATTTCTTACCTTACACAGGGTTGTACCGGATGTAAGGACAACCTTTTCATAATTTAGAATTCAGTATAAGCAAATATCCTAGATGATAATATGCGCAGCTTCTGATATTTGATAGTAACATGTTACACTGGCGCCTCTAGGGTCTGGGTATGTAGGAATGTTTTTTTTCATTCATTGTAATAGATTTTCTGTGAAATATGCGCGGTCTGGTGGTTTAGAAAGGGAATAAAGCACTTATTTAATAAGCTGTGAGATTTTGATTAATTTTATTATTTTTATTTTTAGACTACTTTTGGCTTAACATTTATTTAAAAATAAATATATGCTTGTAGGAGGCCATTTAAATGTATATATATCTATTTAAAGCATATGTAAACAAATAATATTTTATCATTTATCAGTAATAAAGCTGTAAAGTCATAAGTATATTATCTAATATTTAATTTGTGATTTATCGATTTCTATAATTTATTATATTTCACAGTAAAATCTATTAACCCTTTAGGTGCCACATGTATTTTTTAAAATACTGGAGAAGTGTCGATAATCTATGAATATATATATTCTATTTTGATTACTTTTATTTTTAGACACATGTTTTCAATAATGTGACGTCATTTTAGAACCGTATATCGTTCTGTAGCACTCAAGTACAATAATGTATCGGAACGATATATCGTTCGGTGGCACCTAAAGAGTATGCATAAAAAAACAATTCGTACATCACGGGCCGCTAGAAGCGCTAGTCACAATGTCAGAAGCTGGACGTATTATCATCTGGGGTATTTGCTTTCAGTAAATGCACTAATAAAAAATACCCCTTTATAAGTCGCAGAGGCGCCTTGGACATGTACTCAGAATTACAGAAGGGGTGATTTATGCTCAAGATACCAGATTCAATTTCAGAGGGAAGAAGTTCAGACTTTGCTAAGTAAAGTAGCTGCAAATGCCGTGCGAGGAAAGCCCGATCCTGCAATGAACGGAGATAAAGCAAAGCGAGCCGAGAAGAAGTAAAGGGTCTCCGACCCGATCGGGATAATGGGAAGAATGATGATGATAAATACAGCGCAATATGTGGCAGGGAGGATGACACTGGGTGAGGAAGGATGACCGTAGACTGAACGCCTGGTATTACCCGGTATACAATGGACAACCGAAGTTTAAAACGTATCTCCACTATGAAGGATCTTGGGATCATGTTTGATAGTAGGCTGACATTTCATGCTCATATCGAGATGGCTTGTATCACTTCATTGAGAATGCTGATCTTTGTTCTATGCACTTCGAGGAATTTTAGAGATACCCAGGTTCTCAGAAGTCTATTGAATTCCTTAGTAAGGAGTAGACTTAAGAGTGGATCTCCAATTTGAAGTCCAAATCAGGTGAAGTATTCCCTCATGTTGGACAGAGTTCAGATTTCCCTACCTGAGGGAGTATGGCTACTAACCTTGGCTCTATCCTACTGACTCCCTTTCTAGGATATGCTCGGAATGAACCATCTAAGGATCAGAAGGCATCTGCACTTTACTATATATTTCTTCAGACTGATTCGTGGACGATTTGAAAACTCAGCTATCATATTCCTGATGGTTATCTCCGTCACCAACAGCATACACTGTCTTATCTCCCAACTTGCAGGACCAACTTGCCAATGGTCATGCCGGTGTGGAGGCATTCTTGTTGATGAACAGAATCAATTCGGATATTGACATATTTAGTGTTAATGAAGCTGCTTTTAAACGGCGAGCTACGTTGATGCTCGATCGAATTTACCTATATTTTTGAGTGTTTTTTTTATTTATTTTATGTGCCACGTTAAATCTTGCTGTATAGTGTTAATTTATATTAATAAAATGTCTTGAAATTATTATTATTTTTAGATAGTAAATTAATTAAATCGAATTGAATGCTGTAGAAAAGAAGCGTATGCGACATAAAACTAAGTTAAAAACTAACTGACAAAAGTTCGAACTAAGCATACGAGTAGATATACAGTAGGAGGAAACTAAAAAAATAACAAATTTAGAAAGAATATGTGATTTTGACATTTGATGTCCCGTATTCGGCCTTAATCTTGCAAAGTGCATTAAAACAATGATAGGTAGGTAAGTAGTTTTTCATTATCTCTCAATTTGCAAGTGCGTGATGCCTTATGTACTTACTGTGTGTTCAGCTGCTAAATTTAGCACAATTATTATGTCCTTTTTATGAGAGAATTCTTAGAAAGCCTAATATTTGAGTTTCCGGAATAACATGTTGGATACAAGAAATTAATGAGTGACCTACTTGTTAGTTTTGAACAATTTAGGATTTTTTTCATATTTTAATGTAAAACATTAATAACAAGTTGAAACATTAGAGGAATTAAATAGTGAAGATAAATTAATGAGACAACGCGCGCTGTTTCACTGAACTGAGTTTAGTGGATAGACTTGAGACTAACGATCATTCTCCCCAACCCTACTGAGCAACTATTGAGCTGAAATATTGCCTCAACACTATTTAAATGCACAAATTCGTTCTTCCCAACGAAATTCTCGATCCAATTTACGATCAATTTAGGATATCGATTTTTGTGGATTAAGTTCCTGTCAGCTGAAGACTAATTATAAAAAGTGTCAACAGGGTGAACAAATTTCAGTGATATGTCAAATGTCATTAATACTAGATTTATGACTGATTTAACTTTCGTCAGCTTTCGCAAAAGATACAGACTTAGGCCCCTGATCTCTTCCTGTAGTCGATTGAAAAAAGATCGTCCTAGGAAAGTATGATGGAGTTGTGGAAATGAAGTATTTAATTTTGGGCATTGGCTCTCTGAGACCTATAATAAAAAGCTACTAAGTCAAACGTACACCGGCTTCCACTTAAATCTACTTGAAAAGCACTTCCCAAGGTGTATTATTTATTCTATGTCGACCATCTATAGACATTTGTTCGACGGTAATTAAAATTTGAAATAATCTTTTTCTTTTATTTCGATGTCGCTAGTGGGTCCCTTTGTGAAAACGGGGGTTATCCACAGGACAAGAGGCTGAAAGTCACGTTATGCATGCCGTGTTATATTGAGAATTATCAAATTCGCCCCTGCAAAAGGTCAAGTGGTTGATGACCAGATAATCGGTGAACGAGGAAGTGACAGTCAGCAGTCAGCGGTCGGCATAATGTCTTACAGCACTGTAGTCTGTACTGAGCACCGGGTGGCGCAACCGACATTTTTCTATACGTATGCAGTGTTACACGAACGTGCCTAAAACTTTTTAATTTCTAAAACCTTCGTATTTTTACTGTACAATCCAATACAATGTTAATAACCCTACACAATCCCGTGTCGTTACCTACCGCAATGTAACCAGTATAATTATTGCGTAATTCTAACACTTTACGCTATGTGGGTCGATCTGTCGTGCATAAAAAAAACAATGTCGTGCAAACAATACATATCTACCAACGTCTTTTAACAATTTTGTACGAATTATTCCGTTACATTTTTCAACTCGCATCAAAATCTACTCGTATTTGTCGTAATATATTAGTGCTCTTTGTAGCATACTATGTATGTAACTGCTGACCCTGTACAAATCGCAAGTGCACCCCGCTGTAGAATTTGGCAGCCACCTCTGATCGGGAGCAGTGGCGGCTCGTGATTTTTTAATGTGCTAGAGTATTAAGATTGAAAAAAACCAAAGCGATTTATTGATGTAAAAAGATTAAAAAAATTATTATTCAAATCCTCGATTTTTTATATGAAGATTTCCAGGAATTTTAAGCTTTGGCGGTTCGCTGCACCGGTTTGCTGAAAGATCTTACAAAAATCTTTAAAAAAACAACAACGTTATTGGCTGCAATAACATCAATAATGTCGAATTTTTCAAATTTAGCACTCTGAAAAAGCATTACTGGAAACAAAAACTCTTGTTTGATAGATTCGCATATCTTAGTAACCGGATTGCAATCTTTGGAGCACAGACGTCAAGTGGGAATGCTGTCCTTGTTCTGTCGGTATTTCAATGGAAGACAATCTGAGGAACTAGTGTCATTGATGCCTTTGGCACCTGTGCACTGTTGACAGCTCGGCTGTCGAATGATCTGCCGGCCTTGGTGTTTCCTCCCTCCTAGAACATGGATCTCTTCAAGACCCAGGTTCACTACATCCTATCCTCCAAATGACCCTCCACATAACATCCACAAAGATAATTCCCTAAAAAATACACAATAATAATATTCAACGCGCGGTCAACCAAGATTGTAGTCACTGTTACTGCAAAATAATAGTATGCTGATGTGTATCCGGCCTTGCTCGGAATTATTTATTTTTTGGAATAAAGTTATGAATTCTTGCTTGTTGTTTGGGTGCCATAATTGATTTGTCAGCTAAAGTAATGCCTTGTGACGACTAATACTATCACTAAACAAAGAAACATTACATTTGAAAATTTTATTTAATTCCAAACATTTATTTTTTTCAAATATATCTAAAAAATAAAGTTCTTATGCATCTACTAGTGCTTTCCGTTTTAAAAATATTCTACCCAAACTAACCTCCTTCTTTTGAATATCTAATCTATGGCTAACCAGAGTGGTATATATATGGGCTAATCTCAATACAAGATGGCGGGTTCAATGTTATTCATATTAATTTTAAAACGTTATAGGACCAGTTTCACATTTTTGGATTGCATTCAAATTACTCTCAATAACTTCCAGGCACTAATAAGAAGAAACTGTTCTATTTTCATCAAAATTACAGGGGAAAATTTATAATTCGCATGATTTATTGTTTTTATTGTTATATAGATGTAAATTATGGGTTTGCTGTTAATTTTCCCAAAAATAAAAAAAATAATTGAGAAAGAAAATAATAAAAAACAAATGTAAAAAATAGAAATCGGTCGAGTAATTTTCGAGAAAATCGAGGTCAGACAGTCGGACAAACATTAATTTTTATATATAAAATAAATATTGAATGTTATTTGGGTGATTCATTCCAATTGTTTTGTCTTTTTTTTTTTAAATACAATTAGGCATGTTTTTCGCGTGCGTTGAATACAGCCGAAATTTTATCGCTTTGCTTGCTCACCGTACACGTAAACCGTACACCATTAGCCTACTTCCTTCAACGAACCTTCCTGCTTTTACGTCACATAAACATATAAGTAGGAACTTACCTAGTTACCTCTATTGGCGCCGTGAACCAAGCTTCTTCTAATTACCGGTTATATAATGATGATGAGATAAACTTAAGTTGATTTATCTCCGCCGATATAATATTTTTCCGATTAGGCAAACGTAAATGCAAATTAATTGACTTTGCGTTTAAGTTTTTTAATTTACTATCAATTTATAATTAGTACCTAATTACCACAAGCAGAACTTTAACCCTCGCTATATCGTATTGTAAAAATTTTGTGTACAGTGCCAGGGAACATTTCTATCTCTTCCCGTGTCAACTGTGGTTAGAGGTGTATAAATGTGGAGATAATCTTCTCTACCCAGTGAGCGGGCTGCTTATTGCTACCGTAGGGCTTTTATTTAATTTATTTAAAAGAATTGTAAACTGTGTTTGATGTGTTAACGGCACTTGCCGATAGCTATATTATATTTAAGCCCTCTTACTAAGGTAATGGAGGGTGCTTAACCCTCTCAGGGACGAAGCAAGTAAAGATAAATATAGGAGTAGCAGATATTTCAATAGGGATCAACTAAGTCTATACAAATCACAAGTACGTCCAACAGTTTAATTTGAAAGTCACCTCTGGGCTGGAGCTCCCAATTACTTGATAAAACTGCTTGATTCTGTGCAAAGGGAGCGGTTCGTCTGATTGACAATCCGTTGTTTACAGCCATCTCTAATGCACGGACGCAATGCAGGTATTCTGAGTCTGTTCTACAGATATTTGAATGGAGCCTGCTCGAAGGAGCTCAGTGAACGTTCATGAAACACGAGCGGAACATTCGTTCACAGTTGATATTGGATTCATGAGAACGGGTCGTTTCGCCGACATGTTTTGTGTAAATCAGCTCGTATGTGGAACGAGCTACCGACATCCGTCTTTCCTCCTACATTTAATCCGGGCCACTTCAAGGTCCGCATTTACACAGCTCTTCCTACAGCCCCCTCCTTAACCCGCTTCACAATGTTGCCCAACCGGATAGCGATATAGCTATCATTTATGCGCTCTGTCCATACAGGAGCGCAAAAAAATAAAGATTTTTCGTGAAATATGTTGGTATTAAAATTGTTGTCAATTTGTTTATAAAATAAATTCTTGTCCTTATATGAAGACTCGTATCACTTACGACAGAACAGAGAAACAAAAATTGTGCAAACATAATGTATTATTACAAACATTAATCTCAAACTTGCGAGGTTAGGAATTTAAAAAAATATATATATAAACCACGCGTTAGATTACCCATCTAGTGGTCACTAGATGAACTATAGTTTTCACTTGAACGTGCATTGAACTGCCATCTATCGAGGGTAGTTTCAAATACGATATTTGACAGCTGCCCCCAAATGAGTCCAAAGCTCGTAAGAGGGTTAACTAATGGATTATTATTGTGACAGCTGTTTCGGCGTTTAAGCCCATTTTAAAACTGCCCAAATTGAAAATAGCCTTAAACGCCGGTACAGCTGTCATAATAATAAAAACTAAAATACTTCCAGAACTTAATAATAACATTATGATCTATCGCTTAGCCAATATTCCACTCATCAATAAATCATTATTTTTAACTTATCTAATTATAACTTTTGTAATGGTTACAATCCATACTTTATATACGATGTATGCTTGTGAATGAAACAAGGAGCGTGTGATAACACATTCTCTCATCCCACCCTTCGGGCGTGATAAGTAAATTCCATTCATCTATCTACTCGTAATAAAGAAAAATAATTTCATGTCATTTAATTGACATTATACTTAACTCGTCAAGTCTTTTTTGTTCCCGGTGGGGAACAAGTAACTAGACAGAGGTAGAGTATTTTTGTTCCTGGTGGGGAACAAGTAACTAGACAGGAGTAGAGTATTTTTGTTCCCGGTGGGGAACAAGTAACTAGACAGCAGTAGAGTATTTTTGTTCCTGGTGGGGAACAAGTAACTAGACAGGAGTAGAGTATTTTTGTTCCCGGTGGGGAACAAGTAACTAGACAGCAGTAGAGTATTTTTGTTCCTGGTGGGGAACAAGTAACTAGACAGGAGTAGAGTATTTTTGTTCCCGGTGGGGAACAAGTAACTAGACAGCAGTAGAGTATTTTTGTTCCCTTTGGGTAGAAGTGTATTTGTTCTTTCAAGCATAATATGTATTTTATTTCTGAGTTTCGTCGTCGGTTCATAACTCTGAGTGATAGGTAACTCAATCTTATCAATATTACTCAATAATATTATCTTTTTTTAGCACTCAATTTTAAAATATACCTATCAAACACACATACATAATTGTTTACTCTATAATATCTGTTTTTTTCATCTCTTCATATGTACTATTATACTGTACTCAAATTATCTGGTATACGTAAACAATTACTCTATACTTTTTTTTCTTATCTCTTTGAACTTAACTATTATTCTATATTAATTATTATACTGTACTCGAATTGTCTTGTATACGAGATCTCTTTATACTTACTTATTATACCTAGATATATTATATTACCATACTATGTCAATACTAGCTTTTTCCCCTTCTATTTTTGTGTAATGGCACTTAATATGAAGTAAACTTGTCAATTTGACTGTCCTAAAACGGGACGTGTTCCCAGTTGGGCAAATGTTTTATTTATTAAATTAAACATTTTATTGTTTAATAATGTTTGTGTTTCAAATAAATAAATAAATTTACTAAATAATAAATTGCTATACTGTTTTCCACTCGGCGTTGAAGCCGAGAGTCGCAATAATACTAGGAGCCAATATATTTTATATGGTAGGTATCTGAACTACGCCGACTACTTAACGTCATCTTCTTACTGTAGTGTCTAGGTATTGAATTGAAGGTTAAGATGGACACTAGAATGGAAGATGATGCTAGATATCGTGGCCTATTGAAGTGTTGAGGAAAGCTGCTGCGCTGTACTAAGTGTCCGCTCTCTGCAGGCCGAGTCCGTTGCATTTCTCCTTCACTGCATCGTGAGGAAGCTAATACTCCTCACTTTCATGTTACAAGACCATCGTTGCTGTCAGACCTCGAAGAAACGAGACTGGCTTTATTTAATTGTATTAAAACTGTCTCATACAACTTTGCCAAAAACACATTATTTTATTGCTTTTGAGGCTGTTGGATTTTTATGTTATTTTTACAAACGGAGAATTTTTGGAAAATACCAAAAACTGGCCCGGCAATATATCATATGCGCGGGAGTATCTGTTCGTATTCTGCCATTCGAATTGCGAACTTTACTGATTTGGGACTAGTGATGTCACTTTGAAAGGTCATTATCGCGTAATACGAGAAAAATAATTTTACTGTCGTTATTAAGAGGAACAGCTGCGAGGCCTGTTTCAAGAAAACTTAATTTTGAATTTGAGGCCAAAATACCCATCCAAATCGAATGACTGAATGAATGATTACAAATATGATTTTTAAAGTGGAGAAAGGTATGTTTAATCATTTATCGTTGCGTTTTTGTAAATCAACGTAACCAAAGATTTATAATCCGCATTGCAAAAAATAAATAATAATGTTTAAAAAAAAAATTGTATTTTAAATATTTTGTAAAACATTCAATGGGACGGTCAGAAAAAAAATAATATTTCTGATTAGATTTTGATAAATGCTAAGCCTATGTAAATTTATAAAATATTTAATAAACATTTTTCTATTTAAAAACATTATATTTATCGTATTGCGTAATAATACTATCATTATTTTGAATTAATAAATAATAAACCTCCGACGTCCATCTCCCCCTTAAGGCTTCAAAAGATAATAATCCTTAAACTGTAATATTTTGAATTCTATATGAAATACTTACTGGAGGTAAAATGTCCAAATTGCTTTCACTGGTTTTCAAACTGCACCACTTTTCAGATATTATGCGACGTACTCGTATACATTTTTTAACTACTCGTACAGAATTTACAGATAAATCATTTGTGGTATTGCTTGAGTAAGCAACCCAAGCAATACCACAAGTGATGTTTAAGGCAATTTTTGAGTGCTAGTCCCTAACCATGTATTTCATTTCTGAAGCCACGACGTTTTTCTGTTTACATTTACGTTATAAACAACCAGTAAAATCAGTCTCGAACTTTTTCCCCCCAGCTTAGAATGCATTAGAATCAACGGCCAACTGCGGGCGCTACTCGGAAGTGGAATGTACAACAAGTCGTGACTGTCTCGGAAGTCTCACGATGACAAAACATAAAACGAAAAGCAAGGCATAATTACCCCTTCAGACCGTAGCCGCGGGTCCAGCGAACTATCATGACATCTATTAGACCAAGTTTCTTGTTGCTAATGCCCACGCAATCATCTTTCACCCCAGACACGTACCCAATATTGTAATATCACAGCGATATGAGACATGAGGCGATCAGATGACGATGATTCCTAATAGCTCATTTCCTGTTCGGAAAACTCTGTGGTTCATCGCTCGTCGCAGTGATGCAACGAATTATTCGATTATTACTCGTAAACAACCGCAGGATATTGGAATATTTTCAGGTTATCGTATTTTAATATTCTTTTCATTGTAAGAAATAATGTATATGGAAAGTATTCGAAGGGTGTAACTTATTGAAAATGGTTACATTTGCGGTTTCTCCCGGCTAACCAACCAATTTGTACTAATGAGTAGGTACCCACATAATAAATAATTTTAAACACTCAATTTGCAAAGAAAGGTCGACGAAATCTTTATTATTAAGTTTTGTAAATGCACATAAAAATTGAACTAAATGTACCTAAGTGTAATACTACTTTTGGACAAAGAAGCTCTGAAATTTTAGCGGTAAAATTATACAACAAACTCCCACTTAGTATCAAACAAAGTAATTCAATCAATAATTGCATTAAGTCCAGCAAAACTTGGCTTAAGGAATTAACAGAAGAAAAACTGACTATTATTCTCAAAACAAGGTCATAGAAATTACTGGAAATGCCCTACCCAAACCTTGAGGTTGAAATATAGAAGTCGCTGAAACCCCTTTATTTAAAACCTAGTTCGCCTCGGCACAGGATTCTATAATATAAATACATCTACTTTTAATACTTATTATACCTTACCTTAAAATGTAAAAATTGTTTAGAAATTAATTTAAAAAATATAAATATATATATGTTTTCACTCGTGTCTGAACACGGTTAGCGCTAACAAAAAGTTGTTCAAAGAAGCGAAGCTAGCAGTCCACAATGAAGTGCTGATACCAACCCTGATGATGGCAATGAGGCATGGGATTGGCAGAGGAAGGATGAAAGTAGACAATGCCGTAGAGATGAGATCTCTGAGGCGAATGTTTGATAAAATCATGTATGATCGTGTGAGAAATATTGAGATTCGTAAAGAATGCAAGGCTGATGTAAGCGTAATGAGTAAGACTAAGAAAGGGACGCTTCGATGGTTTGCGCATGTAGAGCGAATGAACGAAGAAAGGAGTGTAAGAAGAATATGTGACGCGAATGTGAATGGAAAAAGAAGCCGGGACGCCCGAGGAAGACATGGCACAATCGAGTGAATCAAATACTTGAGTCGGACCATGTCAAAAGTCGGAATAATAGAAGAGAATGTATGAGACGTTGTATGAATGTGAATGAAGCAGGAAGTGTATGCCAGGATTGAGTTGTTTGGCGGTCTGTCCTTTTTGTCTACCCCTGTGGGGAAACGGCGTGATGGTTAGTTAGTTAGTTAATTAGTCACTCGTGTCTAAATTATTCAAATTACAAAAAAGATACAAGTTTTAGAGGGTTAAGGAATGGATCTAGTCTGTGCATTGTATGAATATTATTTATTGATTTTAGGTTTGAATTTGAGAGGGGCTGAGTTAAATAAATCGAATCCACTCTAGGAAGTGTTAAAAATGAGTGAAGCGCTGTGAATAAACGTGTTTTGTTTTGAGTTATTGTGGTATTGAGTCAGTGTTGCATATAATACACAGTACCCACGAAAGGTTAATGTTATATTTGTGAAAAATAATCATGAGTTAGGAATGCAGTTTCAATTTCGTTAATTACATTTGAAACTTTTTTTCTTTTGAATATTCTTTTGATTTTGTTGTAGAGTTTAATACCATAGTCTAAGAAGTTTTTTTGTTCAAATGTCGTGTTTGATGTTTAGTCAATTAATTATCGGCTTTTATTGCCGGGTAAGAAGGGTCTTGTTTGAAAGACCGTTTAAAAAACATTGATTTTTGTATTAGAAGCTTTGGAATAAATCTAGTTTCATAATGAGTGTCACGTGACCTTTGTTTCCAGCTGTAAAAATGATGTGCTAAGGCAGAGTCTATTTATTCCGACGTCAGTGGCGACAACACTAGAGAGAATGACTTTATTATTTAATTGTCAACGGGAAATTATGAGATTTTTATAAAAAAATTTGTAGGTATTAGTTTTTATTACGCCAATCTCTCTGATTGTGATTTTAAAGAATGGGTAACTAATAAATTAACCACGATTTGTTTTATACTTACAGTTATCTATATGTACGTGCACAAAATTTGTCATTCGATAGAAATTTTGTCGTTTTCGAGTGATTTTAAATGTTAGCTAATCGATGCATTTTAAAGGCAAAACACACGTTGTTTTTTAGCATTTTATCAAGAATGTAAATATACGAACGTGCAAGTCTTGCCAAAATTTACTTTCTCGGGGCGGAAATAATCCATTACAAAAGGATTTATAATCTATACACCCACTGCATCACAAGCAAATTTATTTGCAGTTCTCTACAATATTCCTTGTATTTGTATTTGGAGCACAGTCATCAGGTGGGAATGCTGTCCCAGTTCTACCGGTATTTTAATGGAAGATAGAGGAACTAGCGTCATTGATTCCTTCCGCACCGGTGCAGTCGGGAAACACGCGAAACGCGCCCAACATTTGCACGCGGTTGACATTTGTCACACAAGAACGGGTCACTTCTACGACTCGTTCTTGTGTTTAACAGCTCGGATGTGAAATGATCTGCCGGCCTCTGTGTTTCCTCCCTTCTCACTCCTTAATATTCTCTAAAAGACCCTCCACACAGCATCCCCAAATATGATATAGGCCTTGAGTGAGTGAAATTATTTTCCCTCAGGGCCTCCTGTATGTAATTATTTGTAAAAAAAAGGCATTATTTTGTAACTAACTAACTAACCATCACGACATTTCTCCGCAGGGGTAGGCAGAGAGGGCGGACCGCCAATCAGCTCGATCTTGGCATACACTTCTTGCCTCATTCACATTCATACATCGCCTCATACATTCTTTTCTCTTATTCCGACTTCTTAAATGGCCAGACTCAAGTATTTAATACACTTGATTGTGCCATGTCTTCCTCGGGCGTCCCCGGTTTCTTATTCCATTCACATTCGTGTCGTATTTTCTTCTTACACTCCTTTCTTCGTACATTCGCTCTACATTCCTAAACCATCTAAGCGTCCCTTTCTTAATCCTATTCATTACGCTTACATCAGCATTGCATTCTTCCCACACAATCATGCATTGTTTTACCACACATTCGCCTCAGAGATGTCATTTTTACAGTATTCAGTCTACTTTCATCCTTCCTCTGCCAGTTCCATGCCTCACTGCCATACATCAGGGTTGGTATCAGCACTCCATTATAGACTTATTTCCCAACAATAATTTTATCACTTTGATTTTTTCCTATTTTTTTTAATTACAAAACAAATTGCTTCCTTGTTTTAAATTACGCATCTAAAATTTTTATCGTATTTGTAATCGTTTTATTGATTTATTTATTACTCTATTGTGATTAAAAGAAGATTTGTGGCTTCATTAAAGATGACTATTAATCCGTAAAACGCTGGTTCGGTTCATGTTGACGTTGGTAAAGAGCTATTTTTGTTAATTGATAAACTAAGGTTTTTAAGACAAGATTTTTGTGCATAGCGCAAAGGGTAACAATTATTTTTATAAACAATAATTATTAGCCTGAAACACTCATCCAAATTGAAAAAACCTTCCGAGAAAAGATAAATGTCGCCGACAGGACTCGAACCAGAAGGGTGCAGGTTCAAGTCCTGTCGGCGACATTTATCCTTTCTCGGAAGGTTTTTTCAATTTGGATGAGTGTTTCAGGCTAATAATTATTGTTTATAAAGATATTTTTGTAATTTCCGTTGAATGAATCAGAAAAAATAGAAGAAATTTAATAGAAAATAAACGTCTCAGTGACTTTGTGTCCTAAAGAAGGGATCTTTTTTGGTTCTGAAACATGTAGATAATTTATTATTAAAAACAGTGATCAAAACTAAGTGTTTACCAGTGGCGTGAACTCCATAAAGGCTGCAAAGCAGTTCCTACCCCCAAGTGTTTACCAGTGGCGTGAACTCCATAAAGGCTGCAAAGCAGTTCCTACCCTAAGAAAAATGAACGATAAATATATTTTTAGAAAAAATTAATGATCAAAACTACTGGCGTCAGAATGAATAGACCTGCTCTAAAGTGACATTTCGACGTCTGGAAGAAAAGATCACGTGACAATCAATTTTGTCATCAGCCTAGTTCGCATTATAAAATATTTCTAAAAGGGTCAAATTAAATATTCGGATTTTGTAAATAAACAAAACATTTTTATTTATTAGAGCAACTTTATGCATTATTTGCTCCGTGGATCAAAACGTATTTCTTCCATAAATATCGTAAGGAACTTGTACGCTTATTTATATAATTGGTCACAATAAAATGGCCAATTTCAAATATTTAAAGTTCAATTCATACCCAAATTTGAAAAACTGCACACACCGTACCTTTGGTTATAGAGAAATGTACGCCATTGGTGTTTACTATTATTTATTACCTATAAAAATATTTACTTCTGGTATCTCTTGTATCAATGTTTCTTCGGAACTAATATTCAAAGATTGAGTACAAAAATACATATCTTCTTCATATATAAAAATGAATGTTAGTCTGTCTGTCCTCGATTTTATGGAAAAATGCTCTATCGGTTTCGCTGAAAATAGCAGTTTGTTCTTATTATTGATGGGAAGGTGTAGGAGTAGTTTGAATGAAATTCAATGTGTAAAACTGTTGCTATAACGTTTTAAAATTAGTATGAATAAAATTGAACCCACCATGTTGTATTGAGGTTAGCCCATAGATATACCATCCTAGTTAGCCATAGATTACATATCCAAAAGAAGAAGGGTTGTTTGGGTAGAATATTTTCAAAATGGAAAACGCAAGCCGGTCCCTAATTAAGAACTTTATCATTTAGATTTTGGATTTTGAAAAAATAAATGTTTGAAATGAAATAAAATTTCAAAATGAATGCTTCTTTTTTTATTCGTTTAGATATAGTAATAGTTGTCACAAGACATTACCTTCGATGTCAAATCAATCATGGCACCCAGACGACAAGCAAGAAATCAGAACTTCATAATTTTATTCAAAACAAAAACAGCAAAAAAATCCCGAGCAAGGCCGGATACATATCAGCTAGTAGATAAATAAAATAAATGACAGCCAGGCTAGGAAGTATTGTTGGCAGGAAAATATGTTTAGATTGTTTATCAGAATAATTTTTGGAATTATCAGTTCGATATTATAAGATTTGCTATCAGCAAGTGTCGCTAGCACATAAAACACAGGTTACAATTCTTTGAAATAAATTAAATAATAGCTCTACAGTAGCAATAGGCAGCCTGCTCACTAGGTAGAGAAGATTATCTCCACATTTATGCACCTCTAACTTTATTTGACACAGAAAGAGGGATAAATTATTCCTGGCACTGTACACAAAAAAGTACAATACGATATGTATGTCAGTTCGATAATAAATCAACCGTATAATATATTTTCTGATTTGGATAAAACTTAGCTTGTATGAATTAAATTGTGACCACGCCGACTGCAACGCTACCTATATCGGGCAGACGGGAAGAGCGTTCTTAAATAGATTCAAAGAACATATACGATGTTTTAATAATAAAAGCATTTTTTCAAAATTCGCAGAACATCTCATAGTGAATAATCACGTTCCGCTTGACAACAACGAGTCTAAACCCTTACATATAGAAAGAAACAGCCGAAGATTAAATTTACTTAAACAATTGGAAATTAATAAACGAACGAACGTTCCTAATATAATATTAATTAATAAAGTAAGGAAAATGATTTATTCCCCACTATTCAGTATGTTCACAAGACCTAAACAATATAACACATTTAAATAAATCAATAGCATTGACGTCATAAGAAAACATTTCAATTTAATGCGGAGAAAACATATTTAAACTGTAAGTACCTCACATCATAGAGAATTTATTATCACAATTATTTTCTCAGTAAATCAGTTTTACCGGTAATAAATCATTTTAGGCACCATAAATATTGAAATTGGGTGGGGTAAATAGAATCATATAAATAAGACGTCTCAATTTGACTTAACCACAATAGCAGAAACAGCTGCCATAATAATAAAAAAATAATAAAACGCTAGCAGAGCTTGATAATAACATTGTTAAATTTGATTTACATTAAGTAAATAATAAAATTATAAAGCTACAAATGCGTTCAGTTTACATTCAAATGGTTTCTAAACCGTTGTTTGTAGAGACGAGGGTTGTAAATTAGAACAGCGTTGAATTCGGCCAGTCTTAAAATGAAATTTAACAAGGGTCAGTAATAAATACCAGATATTGTAAATATTCTGCAAAATCAGAGAATTATATATTATGTTTAAAGTGGCTTCCAGACGAGCGGGCGGCCCAATACTAAAAAAGCTATGGCGTCGAAAGGGTCGACCATCCGGTCGTCCTTTCCTAAAGTCGGTAGGCTTGACTTTAGGCGAAGCTTTCGACGCCGTGGCTTTTTAGTATTGGACCGCCCGCTCCTGTGGAAGGCCTATAAGTAATGACAAGGTGAACAGTACTTCGTTTTCCTTTTTTAAAAGTCTTTGGCGGCTCTCACCCATCCGATGCATGCAGTTCTCTTGGGCTCATCTTCCACTTATGAATTAATCCCCAAGAGAAGGTAGGTACTTAATTAATTTTCGCCTATTAAACCAAAATGGTTATTTTTATTAACATTGCTAAGAATACACTCAGAAGCGAGAGAGTTGGACAAATATGCCGAGGACTTTCACCGCGCCAGCAAGTGGGGAAGCTAAGTTGGTAAGCGGGACGTCTCGATGATTGAGGTGTCATCTGCCGCAGGTGATAGGAAGAAGGAATTACGTGGACTCAATACGCAGTCATTACTCAGTACACATTACACACGGCCATTTGCATAATAATGCAGAATATAGGCAATACATGAATAGCAGCCTATTATAGACAGTGGCGTGCACAGAGTTTGTAATCAGGGTATAGATAGTAGAAGAAACAGCGATAAATTACCTCAGACAACAAACACCCTTCATGCAAGTTGTCGCTAAGAATATATAAGGTACTGGCTTTAGCCTTCTGGTTAGGATTGCCTAGGCCACTTCAAATAACCGAACTGTTTATTTATGTATATTGCAAGTCAATTACGGCTTTCCCGCTTAATAAACACAGACAATCTTTTGAAAGAAAGCCAACATGATATTGTAATTATTTTGTTAGTAGGTTTTTCTATTTAAGGCTAAACATATCGACATGCTCGATATCGTGGTGACTATCTATTCGTGGTGACATAAGACACACTGCTTGTAGTAATATTTTTGCTTGCATGTTACTCTCAATATGAAAATTCCTGACAGTAAAAGCTAGGTAAATTAAATGAAACCAGAATTTAAGTTCTAATTTTTTTCTGCTTCCACATCTATGATTTCATCGCGTAGATTTTATCATTTATTCATAACTTATTTACGAATGGCATCTTTTAGTCTCTCTGTATGTTCAGCCAAGTTTCAATTGTACAATTCCATTTCCGCAACATCCTTTCTCATAACCTTTATTTTTCAAGCTAGAATAATTGACATTTCGCTGTATGAAGAATTTATTAACTGAAGATGATTCTTCTGAAAAAAGTGCATCCACTAATGAGAGTTTAAATATAACACACGTCCAATTATTACGCAAAACTAACAGCGTTGAAATGGCATTAGTTATTTTTATTTTGCAAACTCATTTTAATATTTATTTTGGATATAGGTAAATTTACAAAACGATTACGTCTGTCAAAGTCATATTAAAAAAATATTTAGGTGTTGAAAATTTAAGTGCTGTAAGTAGTTTATATTTGTAAATGATTTTTACAAATATTTCCACCTTAATTAGTCTGGCATTTATAATAATGTAACATTTAAAATTTTCGAATAACTTTTTCATCACGACTTTTCGACAAGACGAAGTTAAGTCAATTTTCTCTAGTTCTTTGGCTTTCCCGGACTGCTACAGTAAAATTGTCCTGTTTAATATAATGACCGGTCAGTGGCTGAGTTGGCATCGCGTTTGGGTCTCACCCAGGCGTCGTGAGTTCAATTCCTCGGCTGGCTAAGTCTTCCATTATGACACAAACAACATATTCCCCTTACTATGATGGTAGTAGGAGATTTAAAAATATATATATATATATATTACCACAAGTAAATATCTTCGTGACGTAAGTG
>JAHDVE020010509.1:0-63626 GCA_022606495.2 Halesus radiatus | reverse complement strand
TTTTTTTTTTTATCATTCCCTCTGTGTGATGAATACCCATTTTCTACGGGCTATGTGAGATTGTACTAACCTCCCCACATTCTGGATTAAATATTGTTATATATTTTTTTATTAATACAAAGATACCTTTGTCTATATTACATTGCTATCATTATAATAATATAGTAATACTAAGTAACAATATTTATGGTATTACATAATGTTATACTGCATTCACTATCTATAAGTAATACTCAGGACATACTGACAGACTTTAACCAGCGATTCCTGAACTTATTTGGGGGAAAAAAAAATAAGATGACATTTTAAAAAAAATAAATAATAAATCCATCACTTGTCGCCACTGGTTATAACTTGACACGTCACGTGCGTCGCTCCGTCCCGTTCCCGTATGAGATCACTGTTTATAAGATATGGAATTATGGCTTAGGGACCTTCCTGTACACAAATATCAATAAATGTTCAATCAGTTCAAAATTAATTGGATAAATTATTAGCTCATAAAAGTTTATACGAACAAACTCATAATATTCCATACTTTTATTAGTCTCTAAATTCTTTCAGCAAGAGCAATTCCGTGGGACAAAATTATTTTTCAGAAAGTTAATAACATCATAACCCTATATATATTGTGTAAATAGACTATAATATAGACTATGAAATATTGAGATTCGTAAAGAATAATGATGTAAGCATAGTGAGCAAGATTAAGAAAGGGACGCTTATATGGTTTGGGTATGTAGAGCAAATGAACGAAGAGAGGAGTGTAAGGAGAATATATGACGGGAATGTGAATGGAAGAAGAAGCCGGGGACGTCCGAGGAAGAGATGGCACGATTAAGTGAATCAAATACTTGAGTCGGGCCATGTCAGAAGTTAGAATAACAGAAGAGAATGTATGAAAGTGAATGAAGCAAGAAGTGTGTGCCAAGTTGTTTGGCGGTCCGTCCTCTCTGCTTACCCCTGCGGGGAAACAGCATGATCGTTACTTAGTTAGTTAGTAGACTATAGCACACTTACAATACTGGTCTCCATTTTAGTGAAGGACTAATTGTTCCTAAGCATACAAACAAATATGGACAAAGAACTTTAGATCACATGATTCTTAGCTGTTTAAATATGTTATCTGCTGAAATTAAAATTGTATTAAAATAAAACTGTTAATAAATATATTGAAGACTTGGCTAGCTGAAAGAAATTGTTTGTATTATTAGATTATTCTGAAATATTTATGTTATAACAATTTAAGGTTTTCATATTAAAATATGAACATTGTGTTGTCATGTAAAACCATGTACATAATGTCATAAAATATTCTCTTGCTCTTCTCTAATTTGTACCTACTTTTTATTTGACTATTTACACCCTTAGCTATTTGTGTCGGATGCTTTGCCGCCTCATTGTTTTATAAATATTGTGTTTTAACTGTATAAATTGTAGTTCATAAGAATAAATGTAAATTGTACGGGACTGGAACCAGCAAATAAAGATTTAAGATTGTATGACTGGTCCGACCCCAATAGCCAAGGGCAAACTTGTTCAAAACTATGAAATATTGAACAAGTGGTCAAACAAAGGTGGTCGAACACTTGAGATGTCTAAACAGTGTCGGATTTTGAGAATTCGTCACCCACCTTATAGACAAAAATCACTCATTTAATAAATCTTCCGGGATAGATGTATTACATAGAAAAGGGATAGGTCTACGCCTTAATAATCTTGAAGCCCTTGAAATAAAAAAGTCATTAAAAATCTATAAAACCAATCTACTTAATAAACAATTAGATTTGTCTAACACCCCCCTTTTTTAAATATTTCCATTACCTCCGCACACCTTCTTCTCTCCCTCTTAAGTTCGTCCTTCCTTGCCCCCACCTAAGTTGATGTTCTGTCTCTCTCTTCTAATTTTCTTTTAAATACCAAGTATTTCTGTATTATGTTCAATATATTTTTATTCACCCCTGAGGAAGGTTCAGGTTGAACCGAAACCGGTTGGATGAAGAAATAATAAAGTGGAATTGAAACAAAGTTAAAGCGAGTTAGAAAATAACTTAAAGTTGGAGTAACAAGGTTCCATTTGCACTTGGAACCTTATTTCACAAATTATAGTAAATTACTGATGCAGTTGGAACTTTTAACACTTTCTAATTCCGTTAATATTCACTAGATTTTGTTGTTGTCTATAGAAGAAATGAAGAATAGTGCAGTTCATAGATATATCATTCCAATCAATAACTCAAATCAGCCCAAATCGTCAGTTGGAACCTTGTTATTCCAAGGTCTCGAAGTGTCTGTAACATAGATATACCACTCTCTAGATTGATATCTTCGAGCTTTTTGTATGAAAAAAGTTTATCACGATTTAGACCTATGGCCACACCATTGTCGGTTGTGTGACATCGACAAGATAGAGGATCTCAAGGCCATTTAAAAAAAAGGTGTGACCATAGACAATATAATGCTCACTCATTCATTAGCCCAAAAGATTATTTTAAAAATAAAAATGTCAAAACGTTTCCTTGGGACAACGAGGTTCCATCTGACAAAGGGCTATCTTAGCTCATTTTCTCGGGACAGCGCTTTGCCAGAAAGGAACCTCGATGTCCAAAGAGAACGAATTTTGACATTTTTCTGTTTATAATAGAAAAATGAAAAACTCATAGTTACATGTTTAAAACTTTTTTTAATTTCACCAAGACAATAGATAACACAGAACAGGGCCGGTTTCAAGACATCTTGGGCTTTGTGCAGTAATATATAATATTATTGTATTTCTGTGCAGTTACATAAAGTTCATCAATATACACACACAATACATATATCGCTATTTTCCACGTAGACCCATAGTATAGTATCAACAACTTTCTTTTGGCAGGTTTCCCATTGGAAAATAAATAAATACATATAAACGGATAAACTACAAACTGCCTGGCCCCCAAAACTTCTGAGGGCAGCTTCTTCTTTCTGGGAGTAAAGGCTGCGGTTGGCCCACAATAGCTCAAAATTCTATTCCTCTGACCTAAAAAAAGGCAATATTTGGGGATAATGAATACATTATTCATAACAAAAGGTGATGAACAAACAAAAAACTAGAGACATTCTTAAATTCACCGCCGGGATAGGCAGAGGATGGACTGCAAAACAACTCGGTTTTGGCATACACTTCTTGCTTCTTTCACATTCATACATCATCTCATACATTATATTTTGTTATTCTGACTTCTGACATGGCCCGACTCAAGTATTTGATTCACTCGATCGCACCATGACTTGCCATCAGATGAACAAAATGCAGAATACTAGTATTTCCTTTCGAGTAATATAAAACAGATGTATGTATACCTTCATAAACTTCTACAACTGTTTTGGCACCAACAGACATTTCCAGTCCTGGGAAGGAATTTTACTCTGAAATAAATATATTTAACACATTAAAAAAGTTCGTAAGCAAAACATAGAATATTATTTCCTATCAAATAACATAAGAATAACATAAAATAACAGCAGATGTATACCTTAAAAATCTTCTAGAACCCCTTTGGCAGCAAGAGATGGACCCTGGGAAGACATTTTAGCTTGAAATTAATAAACATATTTGTAGGCAAAACATAGAATATTATAATCGGTCAATTAACATTTTGCAATGATTTCTGTCATTAATTACTTTGAAGAGCTTCATGTCGTCAGCAATGTATTTCTACATCGTGGAAAATGCAGGTTTTGTTTTGTTTTTGTAGCTTTATTTAGATGTAAGCAAATTTTCATACATCTAGTAATAAAAAACATATAAGATACATAATAAAATAAATAGAGTCATAAAATTATAACGGAAAGAATACAGTTAATAAAAAAAAAGAAATACAGTTACCCCAGTTCAAAAAAAAATAGGGTTTAAGAAATACAGTTAGTACAAATAGAAAAACAAGTCATAAATTTTTCTTTATGTATATAGCACATGTTTTACGGAAAGTGCAAAGACTTGAGGCTTCCTTTATGGAATTTGGTAGGTTATTATAAAGTTTTTGCCCTTTATAAAACACGCTGTTCTGTGTACACGTAAGTTTTGTTTTGGGAAGCCTGAAGGATAATTGTGAATATTTTCATGATACATAATATTAGTTTGCAGATATTTAGGGAGCATGTTATTTTTAAGCTTGTACATCATTGTTAATGTATTATATATTATATGTTGTTTAGTTGTCATCATATTTAAGTTTTGTAACATAGTTTTAACTCTAGTAAAGATATTACATTTCAGAATCATCCTCATTCCCCTATTTTGTATAACCTGTAGTTTATTATTTTGGGCCTCGTTACATAAGAATAGAACACTAGAACAATAATTTAAATGAGGAGTTACAATTAAATCATTAAATGAATAAGGTAGGCCGATGCATTTAACGTTCATCCAGGAAAACGACTCTCCTTTGAACTTACGTGAGTCGGATATGTCGAGTGGAATATCTCTGTGTGCAGCGTCTGACACAACACGACTTTATAATTTTACTACGAAGAACTTTAGCAAGTAACATTTTGGACACCAGGTATTTCAAATTCAAAATATGCATATTTACTAGTTCTCGATATGAACGTTTGACAGCTTTTGTTTAATGGTGTCCTCGTCATTTCCTTGCGCATAGCCTCTCTTTCTTTTACACGAGTCACTCACGGTAGAAAGGGAGACATCAAACTACTAGCTCTGAGCCAATGAAATTGAGCTTTCAGACACGACAGTTTTTATGTATGCGAAAAAGCTACTATGATGTCAAATAGACCATGGAGATTTCCGTGTCTTTTATTAAGTTTCAAGGTCAGACCGGAGATATACGGCCCTGGTCTGTAATAACGGTGTGAATAGAATATACGATCGATTCTTCTCTTTAGATTTCTTGTTCCTATAATATAAGTACTTACCCAATAATCAGTTTTGAAAATTGCGATAAATAATGACGAAATAACAATGACGTCATAAAGCATGACGGCCCGATTCCAAAGTTATCTACGTATCGTGACTCAAACAGTCCAGCCAATGAGAAGCCGTTATCAAAATACTCATTCATTATCCCGATATACGGGAACTCCCGCCATCGTACGATTCTCAAACTGTTCTGACGGAAAACACAATACTTATTTATTATAAATTAAATATTGCTTGTAATATCAAAATAAATGGGAATTTTATCAATCGCCATGCTAATGTGTATCTGCATCATGTTATATTCACAATTTAATTCTGGCCCTCGTTACTAACGCCCAAATTCACCTAAAAGTACTTCGCAATATGTGATTCAGTCGAAGACCTAAGCAAAAAATAGCATAACAAATCTGAACCATAGATCTGCTACCATAAGGTGAATACTTTTTATATTGGTTTCCTTGTTTTAATTAATATTTTCTGTTTGTCGCTAAATGGGTACCATCTTAATAATTACCAATTAGTCGACTGAGATGATAAATTGCTAGATGCTAAATTAAAAATAAGAACACGGAAATCGACCTAAACATGTGTTTTTGTTAGGGCAGCACAGCTGCATTTTTGATATTTTGGCTCATCCTCGATTGAACTTTATTTTAAATTTTTAAACTATTATGTAAAAGCGTGTAATAACAGAATGTGTATTTATTTATTTATTTAGGCTCTCTAACAGAATACAACAAACAGTTATTACAGTAATGATACATATTCAACGTAGTTATGGTGATGATTCTTGTGACACTTTGAAGAAAGCTTTGACTGCCCAACTAGGAACAAATCCCGTTTTAGGACAGTCAAATTGACAATTTTAATTCATATTAAGTGCTATTATACAGAAACAGAAGGGAAAAAATCTAGTATTGACATAGTATGGTAATATAATATATCTATAAAAAAGTATGATAATTAAGTTTAAAGAGATTTTTTTATTTTTTATTTATTTATTCATCCAAAGAACATAAATACATGCATGGTAAAATAAATAAAGGAGAAAAATATGTAGTCCTGCAAAGCGGTCACATGACAGCTTGTCTGCAGGTTCTACAAAATTAATTATTCCTAATAGTAATAGTAATACATGCAAACATTTATTTTTCTTTTTGGTTTAATTAGTATATATTAATCTTAAATAAAATAGGTACTTACATTTGACGTAAACATTATAGGCACATAATTTAACTTAGCCATTAAGTATACATAGATAAAAATGTGAAGATAAGATGTGAAGAATAGTACGGAGAAAAACAATTGTGTGTACCAGATAATGTGAGTACAGTATAATAATTAATATAGAATAATAGTTAAGTTCACAGAGATAAGAAAAAAAGTATAGAGTAATCGTTTACGTATACCAGATAATTCGAGTATAGTATAATAGTTAAGTACTTATGAAGAGAAGAAAAAAAACAAATATTATAGAGTTAACAATTATGTCCATGTGTTTGATAGGTACTTGTTGGTTCTATGAGGAAAAAATGCTTTTAAAATTGAGTAATAAAAAGGTAATATTATTGATAAAAGTAATATTAATAGGATCGAGTTACGTATCACTCAGCTTATGAGCCGACGACGAAACTCGGGGATGCAGCTCAAACAGGATGCAGCAAATAGTTAATAACATGTTAAATATATTTTATTCATTAAGAACAAAAAGTAACTTTAGTGCATTGTTTGTAACAGAAGGTTTATCCTTTTACCTTTCCTTGTTTAGGGTTTTTAATGCAATTAAGATCTTTTCCCAAAGAGCACAAATAATGTAACATATATCCAAGTCTTTATGTCAGCAGTGTTTATTATATAATCGAGCCATTCTTGATGTTGGTTTCAAAAAAACTTGCGTAATTACGATGAGTGTTGATGAAAAAGGTTAAATTACTAACCCGCCAAAACCATATCCGGATCTGTCATACTTTCATACTGTGCAAAAAACCGGCGCAATCTCTGAAGAGGCGCCGAAATTATTCCCTAAATCAGTATTATTCTCTACAATGTCCCATTACATGGAATAATTATGTTATACTGCACTGGCAACATTACAACTCGTCTCTAGGTCTCCATATTTTTATTTGTATTTTTTGGTTTTAGCACCACTTTATTGAATACATAAACCAACCGGCTTCGGTTTAGTCTGAACAATCTTCAGGGATTTATAAATAAAGCTTTCAAAAGGTTGGGTTTCGTATTAAGAATATGTATTTAATTTAAACAGATTCACACCATAAAAAAATGTACATGTCATTAGTTAGAAGTCATATCGTCACAGAAAAGCAATAATACTGCTGTAACCGCCACTACCCACGAAAGTGCCTTGTATTCACCATTCCACAGGGGTTTTTTTCTGCGTCGATCAATCTGGATCCCGTGACTTTACAGTGAACAATAAGATCTGTACGACGTTGAAAAAACTCTTTGTTTTGTAAATATTACGTTTTTTATTGATGTAATAAGCCTCAAATCCTACGTTTTTTTACATAGCCTTGGCTGTTACAGCAATATAATCAACAGCGTGGGCATCAAGTTATGCTACTCGTTCCCTCACAACAGAAAGAATTCAAAACAATTTCTCAAGATTTATAAACTTCAGAATGGGAATTACAAGGAAATGTATAAATTATAATTATTTTCTATGTCACCTCAATTTATTAAAATGATCAGAACGTAGAATAATTACAGACTTAACTTGTTTGTACAAAATTATAAATTTAATTATTGACATGATCTCTTTCCATGTACCGGGTGCATTAGCATCGAGGCATTATTTACCTTATTATTGTGACAACTCCAATACTGTATCACAATTGTATGGTCCGTTCGCCGTATAGAGAATTTAGGTAATAATTATAAAGATATTGTCGACATAAATAACACATCAATAACAAAATACAAGCATATCTTATTTAAATTTATTTCGGCAAACAGAACTAGTCCGGACGGCCTCCGTGGTCGAGGGGTAAGGCTCTCGACTAAAAAGTCGAAGGTCGCGGGTTCAAATCTCGGCGTGCGCAATAAAATTTTATTGAATTAATTTGTGTTGTTTCACAATTAATTCATTTAAAAATAATATATAGTATATTTGCGCACGTTACAGAGTGGAAGATACTCTCAGTATCGCCCTGGTGAAAGGCCACCATTCAGAATTGAAACGTTGCTTGAAATGGCTTTTAGCCGTATTTGGTGACCAGATCTGAATAGAAAGGCATTTCCACACCTTCCTCTCCCCCTTATCCTTCCCCTCCCCAATACCTTTAGCCTCACAACATTCCCCAATCGGGAATGCAATAGTCTCACTGGCTCCAGACGGTTGGGAACAGTTGGGACTCTTGTGCGGTATTCATATAAAAAAAACTTCAATTGAATAAATTACCTACCTCTGCTTCAAGCAGATTAGTTTGTTATTGTGATAATTAGATATTTATTTTATTTGCTACGAACTTCTTTTGCTTATGATTATTTATACTTTTCCGTGCCACTGTTTATAATATCACACCTTGTATAACTTTTTTTTAAATTTTCTTTCGTTGTAATTTATTATTTGAATTTATAGCAACATTTCTATACTACTAAATAACATGTGTGTACTGTGCTGATAAAAAAAATGTTAAAAGTGTAAACCCTGATTAAGGTGTAAATACATAAATAAAATACTTGTATGTATACTTAAGTAAAGTTGTGCTTACAGTAAGTTTTTATATGAATTTCAACGACTTCGTATTGTTTTTAATTGCCATTTTTTTTCTAGAACATGCTAGACCATGAAAGTCTACACGTTCAAGAAAGATGGGGTGCGCAATCGGTACTTACTGCACAGGACGTGAGATATCGTGGAACCGGTTCTGACTAAAACAACACATTTTTAGCAGTACCTACCTGTTGGTAGCTAAGTGTTATGTTTACGTATAAATCAGCTGTCATTCTGACCTCCGCAGCTAGTGATACGGGTTCCAATGACGTCAGACCCCGTCTGGCCAAATAGAGAGCATGAAGAGTATCATGGTTATTTTATAATATTTTTTCCACGATGATTTATAAGTAAGGAACTCTAGATAGTTATTTAAATGAGGTTGATCTTTTACCTTAACTATCAGCATTTTTATAAAGTTCGTTTTTAGTTAATTTTATAAAATTCTCAAAGTTAGTTTTAAAAGTCGCAATGGTACCAACCAAACGGCGCGTTTTGGTGAGGTGGTGTTTCATAAACTTTTAAATAAAGGTTTAAAAAATCTACGTACAGCAAAACTTATATAACGTTATTTAGAATCTGCGTTTGTAGATCTATATGAATATAATATAGTTTTTAAGTGATAATATTTTTCACAAGAGTACCTTTTTGGGGATACCATAGACCCACTAACTCCGGGCAGTTTGGACAAATGCGGCATTCACAATCTTTTTAAAATGATTTTTTTTATATAACCTGAAAACAAAAAAATAAAATAATTAAAAAGTGATTAATGAAGCTAGGGTAACACTGTTTGGGAGTCTTGCGTTTTTGTATTCAAAGGCGCCAACCGAACCGGAACAAAAACAGAACTTTTGACAGTAGAGTAAACTAATTTCGTTCTTTGGCGCCGACGTTTCTTAATTTTGTTTCGATTATTGCATTAATTATTATTGGCTAACGAATTGTTCCAACATTATCTGTGAAGTTTTCGATGTAATAAACTGTATAATCTCATTATACTCATCGTGGATGTATCTCTATGAATCTAATTGAGATTCAGTTGAGTTCAATTAATAATTATTGTTATATATTGTCCTTTTGGATTTGATACGGCACTGACGGACAAAACTTTACGAATAACAGAAATAACACTAGAAGTGTCACATTGTGTGCAGTGTTTGTTGGTGTTGCAGCTTCGTGTGAGTGACAATGTGCCCAGATAGGACAAGTCAACTGTCAGCTCTCCTGGCCTGCCGGTCTCGCGCAGACCTGAGACGGCTAGGGGAAATGGATTCTCCCTCCTTTTCCTTCATCACCGTGGCTTGCAAACACAACAGAGCTGACTTATTGAAGTTGTTATTGAAGGACGACACCTCTGATGGTCGCCGGTGTTCAGTGGAGCAGGAAGAAGGACACAATGCCGTGTACTACGGCATCCGCTCCAGTAATGTGGAACTCCTCCGCACACTTCTCGGGTCAGTGACCCCTGAACTCTCAGAGCGACTCGTCTCCGAGTCTTACGAAGAATTGCTCTTAAACAATGTCCTTGTGTCAGAGGAAATGCATCTGTTTGTCCAATACACTTTGCTCGATCTACGTTTTTTCTCTAAAGACGACGGGGCGCTTCCTGCCACTTCCATAGCTAATATCCAAGAACGCATCCAATTGCTTGTGGAAAACATCGCCGATATTAATACTTATACAGAAGTGGATAGTCACTTTTTATACACTGCCAAGTTTATAGCTCAGAATATCCACATACTGAAACATCAATTGAAGTCGACGTACAATATTCTGCCCTGGGAAGAGATGGAGTTCTGCCTGGTGAGCTTTGTGTCCGCCCACACTCGGCGCCAAAAATTGAATTTATTCTATCTGTCCGTATTGAGGAGAGAGAGATTACTGAAGGGGTTGGACAACTTCGCCTCTGCCCTGCAAGAGTTGGAGGAACACATCGGGTCTACAGATGTCCGGGAACTACGGAAATCGGTGGTCTTTGGCCGCGAGGATGTTGCCACAGCCATCAGCATTAAATACCCGTACTTGTACGCTGATTATAAGGAGGTGAGAGACATTTATTCGCTCCACATCATGAAGACATACCTAGACGCGGCATTGCTGGCAGACTCTGCTACTAGACTCGGCCAGTTGACGATCAAGAGAGCCCTCCAGGTGACGGGAGAGCATCTGAAGAACACACTGGACAGTCCCAAGCTCTCCCGAGCCGTGATTGATCTTCTCTTCCTCTCTGCACCCAAAGAAACTAGAAAAGTCCTGCAAGACTTACGCAACTCTCTATCCCACCCACACCTGGAGTCGGGAGACTCTGTACTATATTCTAACATTCAAAATGACATTAAAAAGATCGCATCTGTCATTACTGACATTACCTACTCCAACAAAGTGGACAAAATAAAGTGTATACTGACCGCGCTCACCAATAGTGACAGTGTAGATGAATTTCATGAAATCACAAATATTTTTCGTGATGTTTGCATTGCGGATGTCCCAGAAACAGATACTGTTACAGAAGGCCACCGAAAGCTTATAGATGTCATTGGAAGCATAGAAGATCAAACTCCATATGAGAAGAAACTGTTTGCTGAAATAAAAGATGTCCTCGGCAAATCCAAAATACAACATAATTTAACAATGGAAGACTATTTCTTTTTAAAAACACTAGTTAATACTTTTTTCATCTTTCATAGCCACAGCACAACAATTGTTGGCAAGATGATAGGGGCCAAGAATTTTCTAGCTAAAACAGCCCTAGCAAACCTTCCATCTCATGAAAATTCTCCCGATGAAAGACTTTTTTTGCTGGGTAGCCTATTATCCAAATTTTATAACAGCGCATCTATGAGAATTAAACCGGAGATTGCTGTTCATATAAATTATGCGATAAATAGAATTTATTATACTGGTTCAATTGACAAAGGTAATATAAAATGTATTGATGAATATAGTAGACAATTATTATTGGATAAATTGATTAAAATTGACAATCGACCAGAAAAATGCACAAGTGTTAAAAAAAGCAGTGAGATAATTGGTAAAAAGCTCACTCTCAAATTAACTGAACTGGGGAATACCATAGGCACTGACAGAATGTGTGGTCAGTTCTATGAGCACCTTTCATCACTCTATAAAGATGAGACTTCAAATAGATTTATGGTAGAAGCCCTTGTGCTGGATATCATGTCTCTTTTAGATAACACCAAGCATGTTCCCAACAATGTGCTGTATCTAGACGGGGACATGCCTCTGCTGAGCGGCAAGTGCTTGCGCAATCACTTGGCTCACGAGAACGCCTTGGTAGGCATTCTGCCAACTGACGCTTGGTCCGCTGTGCTCCTAAATGCTGTGAAACTTACTGAAAGCAAAGACCTGTTACTGAACTGTAAAATAGGGAATGTTTTAAACCACGATATCAAACAATTGAGACGAAGGTACGAGCGAGGCTTATTTATTCTCAACAAACAGAAGGAAATGTGGAAGTCTCTGCTTGACGGGAACTTTGCGAAATTCATATCGGGAATCGCGGGAGGAGCTGATATATGTTCAAGAAAGGACGATCTGTCATCTACGCTACATTATGCCGCACGGGGACCAAATATTGAAACTATTAGGTTCTTGACTGAACAGAAAATAATTAACACTGATTTGAGAGATGTCGATGGTCAAACAGCCCTGCACGTAGCCGCAACCTTTGGTAGAGATGTTACTGTGAAGTTTTTAGTGACAGAAATGGGAAATACAATTAATCAAGTTGATAATTTTGGCAATACACCGTTACACCTGGCATCCCAAAATGGCCACAAAAAAACTGTTGTGACTTTGCTTTCACTGGGAGCCGAAAAAACTATCAAAAATAATGTAGGTATTTCTCCTTTGCATTATGCCATGATATTCAATTACTTAGATGTGGTCAAAATCCTCTTGGGAAAAGATCATACTCTGGATGAAAACACTATTGGTTGTACTTCCCTTCACGCTGCCGCAGAATTTGGTCATGCAGAAATGGTACAGTACTTGCTGCTACATGAAGCTGATGTCAATGTTAAGGATATTCTAGGCACCTCTCCGTTGCATCTTGCATCATCCAATGGTCACCTGGGGGCTGTCAGTATTCTGTTAGAGAATGGGGCTCATGTGAACCTCAGAGACTCAAAGGGTAATTCCCCATTACACTGTGCAGTAGAAATGAACCACGAAAATATCATCAAGATCCTCGTGGAAAGAGGTGCTTTTGTCAATAACGGAGAGATGAGATACAATAACACCCCCTTCCACACAGCTGTTTGTAATGGCAATGCATTCATTATAGGTCTACTGTTGAAATACAAAGCCAATGTCAATGCAAGAAGAAATGACGACCGCACCCCGCTTTTCCTGGCAGCCGAAGGTGGACATGCGGATATAGTTGATCTCTTGGTGCAGAATGGCGCTCTGTTGGATAGCAGAGATGTCACCGGATTAACGGCATTACACATTGCTGCTGTGCTTGGCCATACTTCTGTTGTGGCGACTTTAATCCAAAGGGGGATCAACATTCAAACCCAAAATATGCATCAAGCGACGGCATTGCACCTGGCTGCACAAGAAGGTCACCAGAATGTGGTAGACATTTTGCTAACTGCTGGAGCTAATGTACATTCTGTATGTGATGAAGTTTTGACTGCTCTGCATCTCAGCGCCAAACATGGTCATGAAGCAATTTCAGAGGCTTTAATAAAAAAAGGAGCTGATGTTAACTATAAGGGCAGCCGTAATATGACACCACTGCATATAGCTGCCATTCAACCTTGTAATCACAAAACTATTCAAATGTTGCTAAAGTATGGAGCCAAAGTTGACGAGAGAGAGGAAGATGGTATCACAGCATTGCATTTTGCATCATTTGGAGGAGAAAGTCTAAATGTGGAAGCATTGCTCCAGGGAAAGGCTGATGTTAATGCTGAGGACAATAATGCCGTTACCGCAATGCTTTCAGCTATCAGTGGGAATCACAAGGCAGCTGTTGAGATTTTGTTGAAGTACGGAGCGAATGTTAACCACTTGGATTCTACAGGTTCTTCAGCATTATGCTTTGCGGCAAAGAATAACAATAAGGAACTGCTGGACATCTTGATCGCCAAAGGAGCGGATGTTAATGTTGGTGGAGGACAACCTCTATTATCTGCAATTAAGGCAGGACATAGACTTGTAGTTGAAGCTTTGTTGAGGAATAAAGGTATTGATATCAATATTAAAGATCGAGATGGATCAACCCTCTTATACACGGCTGCTCTAAGTGGTGATGCATTCATAGCCAGAGCGCTAATAAAGAGAGGTATTAAAGTTGCAGATAGCATACAAGACCCTTCGCCTTTACTCAATGCAATATCATGGGGACATACAGAGTTTGTCGAAGTATTACTAGAAAATGAAGCTAATGTTAATCCCGCAGATCCTAATTTATCGCCACTGTATCACGCAATCCGCACAAACAAACCAGATGTCATGGAAAGGTTACTCCGCTGGGGAGCAAACTCTAATATCAGAGATTCGAATAATAGAACACCGTTAGAGTATGCAGTTGCTAATGCCCAAATGTCAAATACCTTAATACTGTTGCAACATGTGGGCACTAGGATTAACGAGAGAGGCACCGACAACTGGACGTTACTGCATTTCGCGGCTCAAGCGGGTAATCTTGAAGCAATAAAACTTTTGGTAAACCGAGGAGCAGATGTAAATGCTAGAAACAAACTAGATTGTAAACCAATCCACATAGCCGCAATGGTGGGCCACCACAACATCTTGTCCTTCTTCCTGAAGCTTGGAATGAGCATTGATGATCGGGGATATGCTGGCTGGACCCTGATGCATTGCGCCGCTGCTAAAGGGCAGCTAACTGTGGCTCAATATTTGATAGACAAACATATTGATATTAATTCCACTGATTTAAATGGCTTCATGCCTATTCACTGTTCTGCCGAACTGGGACACATTGAGATGGTTAAGTTGTTATTACATAGCGGTGCGGTGTATGATGCCACGGACAACATTGGTAGAACCCCTTCAGATTTGACTGAACTTCAAGATATTAAAGAAATTTTAAAATCAGTTGGAAATCTCTTTAATGTCATTGAAAGAAATGATGTTTTGATGGCTGGCATTTTGGTCAAAGAATTGACACATTATGTAGATGTGATGAGTTCTGATAATGCAACACTTTTACATATCGCCTCCCGGGGGGGCTTTCAGGAGGTGTGTGACATTTTGTTGGAGAGCAAAGCCAATCCTAATGCTGTTGGAAAGGGCGGCTATGCTCCTCTGCATTACGCATCCAAATACTCTCATCCAGGAATAATGGAATCTTTGTTGAAACACGGCGCAGCACACAACCTCAAGGCTGACAATATGAAGACTCCGTTGGATTATGCTACAGAAAAAGATATCAAATATTTACTGGAATTGGTTGCACGCTGTTTCAGGAAAGTACGAACCCGCGATGTTAAGGTTATCAGAGATATAAACAAAATAAAGAATGTAAATATCATAAAGGCGGTGATGAAGGCTCGCGACACCGATGGCAACACGCTTGTGGTTGTTGCTATTAAATATAATTTCCCGGACGTAGAACAGTTAAAGCAGGTTTCACAGTCCAACGCTCCTGACATTTTATCCTCGATGGACTCAATGTTTATGCTTGAAAGGTTCACAGAAGCCATAGATATGTTAAAACAGCTGCTTATTGAGAGAATCGAAATATTGGGAGAGGATAATCCTGGAACGCTGGACATCCGATACACCATAGCACTAGCATTGTTCAAACAGTGTAAATATTTTGAAGCCATGCCCATGTTGGAAGACATCTATCGGAAGAGAGTGGAAGCATTTGGTCCTCACCACCCATATTCCCTGGTGACCAGGAGTACCCTGGCTACACTATTTCACCAGCTTGGAAGGAACAAAGAGGCGTGGGATATATTCCAGGAAGTTATGCCGAGACAACAGGAAGCGCTGGGCGAGGGACATGAGATGTTTTTGCAAACTAAAGTCAATGCCGGAGCTGTAGTTTGTGTCCTGGGGAAGCACGACGAGGCGTTGCGTTTGTACACACAAGTTTACAAAATATATAAAAACACACTTGGTGCCCATCACCCACATACTATTGCACTACAAAGTAATATTGCCGGGGTTTTGTTAGATCAAGGGAAGTCCCATGAAGCCTTTGCTTTGTATCAAACTGTTTATGAAGTAAGAAAAAATATTTTACCACTGAATCACTCCGATACTCTCAGAACCAGGTGCGATATGGCAACTGTTCTTATGAGTCAACACAAACTTGATGAAGCTTTGCAAATCTTTCAGGAAATATTAGCTATTCAGAAGAATGTGTTGGGGCTCAATCACAAGGATACAGTTTGTACTCAAAATCTTATGGCGCGGCTTTATCTCCGTCAGAATAATTTGCCCGATGCCCTGAGGATTCACAAGGCAGGGCTGAACGGGAGGAATACCATCTTTGGTCCCAACCACCCTAATTTTGCAGAGCTGGATAAACGTCTTGATAATATGGGTAAATGCTTTAAATTAACATTGAATGTGGATATCGACTATGTTCTTCTTCGTGATTTTAATTTATTAAATGCAGCAAGTATAGGGGATAGGGACGAGGTTCGTAGATTGATAGAGAATGGATCGGATGTGAACACTGCGGATGACGAGGGTAGAACGGCGCTGCACTTTGCCGCCACGGTGGAGGTGGTGGAGCTGCTGCTGGACAATGGAGCCGACGCTACTGCTGTTTCGCAGGCAGAAAAAACCCCCTTGCACCTCGCCACGTCCCGAGCTTGCGGTCAAACAGTCCGTCTATTGTTGCAGAATGTAAAGAGAACCAAACCCAATGCCTATTATAAGTTTATCAATGCTAAAACTGCAGTGGAAGGATCCACAGCTCTACACATTGCCGCTGAGAAGGGTGCCGATGATATTGTGTGTTACCTGTTGGCGCACGGTGCGTGCTACAACAGTCAAGACAGAAGCGGCAATCACACACCTCTGCAATGTTCGAGCAGTCCCTCTGTCATCCGACTGCTGCATTTAGCCGAGGAAGTGTTCGGGATGGCGAGGCGGGGTGGCAATGTTCTTCCTCCGGGAGACGAGATGCATTTGGCAACGGTGGTGAACTCAAGAGATACAGATCATAGAACTCCTCTGCAGCAGGCTTTGGTCAGTGGCCACACTGAAACGGCCAGACTTTTTACCGGGCTTTTAAAAAGTACATATTAATCCATCAATCTATCTCTGCCTCGCAAATTACAGAAATTACCTTATAGTAGGTACCTTTTTATGTACGGGTATATTTTTTGACTGCAGTTTTTTTATACTCAGCGGGATCTTCATTGGTTACTGCAACACTGTTGTTTGTAACTCTTTTTTTGTGTAACTGTATATTTTCCCAAACTAATGTGTGGAATCTTTTGTATTTCTTGGGAGTTAACTGTGTAACAATTTTTACACATTTTGTTTTTGAAAACTTTTAATTAACAATTTACTTAGTATTAATGATTTGCTACTGGTTTTCAGACGTCCGTGGCATTCACGAGCGTTCTTAAAACTAAATACGTTGGTTAAATGCTTTTATCAGAGTCTCAACATTCTTTCAGTAAGAGCAATGCTGTGGTACAAAATTATTTTTCTGCATATTAACCTCTAAGGTGGTATGGCCGTACCCGTACGGCGGGAAATGTCATTGCAAATCGAAATATGGCCGTACCGGTATGGCTGTGATCATACAGACTTTATTCGTAAGTACACGTCAGAAATGGATTAACTAACGGCATCTATCGGCTTTCCCCCATAATATTTTAAAAACTAAATGAAGTTAGCGGTATTATCGACTTTACAAATGCGATTTAAAAATATGTGTGACGTCACAATCAACTTTCGTGGTGTTCGAAACCAGTTTGAACACGTGCGCACATGTCATCGCGTATACGTATATTTCTTCGACGAAAATTGCATTTTTATGAAGTTTTCTTATTTTAATCGTTTGGTGATCACTTTTTGAAAGTTGTTGAACACGGTTTTATTTAAAAAAACGTATTTTGTTTGGTGTTTTTGTGTTTTATTGACAATATTTTTATTCTTCGTAATTTGTATTTTTGTGCTGTGGAATTTTTGTGAGTTTATTGATTGTGATTTTATATTATATTGTTTCATATAAAGTTATTAATATTTGTGTCGTTATTTTTCTTTTATAAATTATCTGTCCCTCAATTTACGATCATGTCGCCTAGTTTGAGTGAAAAGGACATCTTCCATGCTTTAGTTGAAAGCGAAGATAAAAAGTTAAACGAAAATATTGACGATTTACCTATTGAGTCTGACAGCTCTTCTGAAGAATCTTCACCGTCAGAGGAAGAAGAAGACCCTGAGCCGTCTACATTTAAACGTAGAAGAGAAGAAGCGCGTAAATGGTTTGATAGTGATTTTGTCCCCACAGTTCATAATTTTGACTGTAGCCAATGCTGTATACGTGACGATATAACTGATGTAAATGAGAATTCGAAAGAAATTGAATTGTTTGAACTTTTTTATGACGCGTAATGTTGTGGAAATAATTTTTAAAGAAACAAATAGATATGCAGAAATCATAAAGAACAGGACTTCAGGATCCAAATCAAAAATACACAAATGGGTGAATACCAACATTGGTGAAATTTGTATGTTCATCCCAACAATAATGCTGATGAGTTTGGTCGGAAAGAATTCTCTAAAAAAATACTGGTCCAACGACAAAGTCACTGAAACTCCGTTCTTCAAATTATTATTTTCTCTAGATCGCTTCTTTCTTCTCCTACGAGCTCTACACTTTGTCGACAATGCGACGCCAATAAATGATAAACTATACAAAATTAGAGAATTGTTTGAAGAAGTAAAGAAGAATTTAAAAAATATATTTTACCCGTATAAAAATTTATGCATAGATGAAAGCCCCTTTTTCTCTGGAAAGGAAGACTCCTTCAAAATATACATACCATCAAAAAGACCAAAGTGTCGAAAAGACACAATTCATGTGCGAAGTGAAGTGTGCAATGTCGATTTGTGTATACATCCATGTTTCAAGGACTACCACTCTAAAAAACATTATTAGTCATGTTTAGTGTTTCATCTGTGTATTTGTATGTGTTTTTAATTATTTTGTAAGTGTAAGTTTTCAATTACTTTTAGTGAAGTGAAGATTTTTTTTACTAGTGTACGAATATTTTGACACCGCAACCAATAGTTGAAGACACCTGAAATAAGTTAAATTTTTTTTTTTTGTTTACCCGATTATTGTGTCGGAAGTCGTCAAACGTAATACTTTTTATTTTAAATTTTTATATTTAAAGTAACTCACTCCGTATAGGGATGTACATCATACCAAAACTCACTACCATAGAGCTTAATAACCCTATATATTATACAAATAGACTAGAGCATGCTTATAGGAAGTAATATTTGTACCCTTGAGGTGATTTTTCACAAAAATGGCGCTATATAAGTGATCTGATTATTATTATTATATTACTCGTCACAATTTTAATGAAGGACTAATTGTTTCTAAGAATCCAAATAAATGTGGCCAAAGAACTCTAGATTACATGATTCCCAGATGTTTAAATATCATGGGTATTTATAGTGACAAAACACTTTATTTTTAAACATTTGTTTTTGTTATTTATGTTTTTTAGTATAAGTAGAAATCGTTTGTATTAGATTATTATGATATATTTATGTTTTAAATATTTAATATTGTTAATTTAAGTTTATTTTTCGCATTTAGTTAAACTAGGGGTACATCTATCGAATTTGCTTCGATTAATTATTGTTTTAGTTTGAGTCTTATAGGCCTCCCACACGACTGGCTTGCCCAATATTAAAAAAAGCCACGGCGTCGATAGGTTCGTTCTTTCCGAAAGTTGGTAGGCTTGACTTTAGGAAAGGACGACCGGATGGTCGACCCTTTCGACGCCATGGCTTTTTTAGTATCGGGCAAACCAGTTGTGTGGAAGGTTCACTACGTTGAACGAATGGAGAGTTATTAATATGACCAAATATCAACAGATGTCAGCATCGAGCCTAAGTTCTAAATATTTGTCAATAATTGTACTGCCCAAATCCAAAAGGGCGGTTAGCAGAGATCTTTTCTGTGGAGTGGGCAAATGCACCCGGGCAATCATTGTACAAGCGACATTTTCCATTTATAACGATGGCAGTAGGAGTTTTTAAAATATTGTCAGGTTTTTTATAACTCGGAAATGTTTGTCTTTCTCAAAAAATATAAAGATTGATAAAATCACAAATAATATCTGTAATTAGGTATTATTTTCACAAACTCCTTTACCCTTTCTTACGTCATGTATAATTGAAAATACAAAGATTAGTGAATTTTTTCCTCCCTGTCTAGAGTGAATAAAATTTTGAGGTTTTTGTTATCCAATACGTAATTGCTGGCATTACCGCCTTTGCACGCTATTATTTAATTGGATTTTAGCTACTCGTTCAGGCTGTAGCCATGTTTATATTTTTAAAGGTAATTTTCGTATAATGTAATCACGACTTCCCCATCCTTTAAATTGTTTTTTTTTGTTTAGTGTAAATTTTAAAGACATGTTTTTTATTTAAAAATAATAAAATGTAGTGTTTTTTAAACTGAATTCTGTTTTAAATTAATGTAGCAATAACTTTTAAAGTATTGAACAAAAAAAAATACTATCAAATAATATGTTACATTATTCAAATACGTTTTATCAATCAAATATGTTTTATCAATCAAATATGTTTTATCAATCAAATATGTTTTATCAATGAAATATATATTATTAAACAAAATGAACACTTTGTTATAAACCACTAATTTATTGTATTTTTCTGCCAATTGATTTCGCTTGGATCGAGCTTCGCCAGGGCAAATATAATAACTAAAGAATAATACAGAGTTATATATCTAATATTTTATTCTCTTTTCTCTATTTCTTGTAATATATCTGTCTCACTCTATTGTTTTCTATACACCCATACTGCCGTAGTAATATACGATAACTCTGTATTATTCTTTAGTTATTATATTTGCCCTGATGAAGCTTGATCTAAGCGAAACTGGTTGGCATAAAAATATAATAAATTAGTGGTTTATAACAAAGTGTTTGTTTTATTTAATATGATGTCAAACCACAAAGTAATTGCTTATGAAAAAAAATATATATATATATGTCATCAATCAGAAATGTTTTATCGATCAAATATTATGTTATAACAATAGAATATGTTTTATCAATCAAATTATGTTTTATCAATCAAGTATGTTTTATCAATCAAATAATGATTCAATGTTTTTTTATAACTTATTGAAGTTTGTAAACCTCATTGTAATATTTAATCATTGAAGAAGATAATATTAACACATCCCACCTGAACCACGAAACAGAAAAAAACAACAGAAAATAAAAAGATTTCAGTCGTATCTGGGACTCGAACCCAGGACCTCTACCTATCCGGGGTAACCGCTTAACCAACTTAGCTAATGAGACCAGTTCAATTTACGCCATCTACACCGATATCATACTTCAAGTTCAAGACTTATTAATATTATCCTCCATTTTAAATCCCATATTATTGGCTGCTATCCTTATGATGATTGCAAAGTTCTTCCCGAACACAATTGCAATCGGAATAGTCTCGGATGTACCTACCCGATTTTTATTTATATGAGACATCTATTGACTTATTTTACAAGTCTGGAAAGAAATATAAAAAAAAAAAAATTATAACTTATTTAAGTTTGTAAACCTCATTGTAATATTTAAAAGTTTAACATTAAAATTTAAACAAAAGAGAACAAGCTAGAATTCTGTCTAAAGGAAAATACTATAGATGACTATTAAGACTTATGGAAGTAAAAGCCCGACAAGGCCACGAGATTGGATGGAATCCCACCTCATATCATTATCAATCTGGGAGAGCAATTGTACAATCCAATTTCATATATAATTAACCTTACTATATTAACTTCAAGCTTTCCCCAATCTTGGAAACTTACTGGGGTAAGCCCAATACACAAGTTAGCGAGTAAAACAGGTAAGCATAATTATTCACCAGTGGCGGTGTTGTCATTACTACTAAAGGTCTTTGAAACGATAATATCCTAAAAATTAAAAAATCAGGTAAATCCGTTTCTTGGCGGGAATCAACGTGGTTCTTTTGCGAAAGAAGTCTACCGTATCCAACCTTCTTGAACTCTCGCAAAGAATGGTAAGAGGATTGGATGTGCAATACCAAACAGATGCGATCTACACAGATTTCACTAAGGCGTTTGACCGAGTTGATCACAATGTACATAATTATAAAAAAGATGCCCAGATTCGGTTTTGACAAGCCTCTCATAAACTTTTTGTGTACTATTTAAGGATTAAACAATATGTTTGCATCGACGGTTACGAGTCCAGGTAATTCGCTGCATTCTCTGGAGTATCACAGGGTTCAAATCTAGGGCCTCCACTGATCTTGATAAAAATTGACGACCTACAGGAATGCACTCAACACGCCACTTGCCTGCTTTTTGCTGACAATCTAAGACTGTATTAAAGATGAAGATTGTATTAAATTACAACTAGACTTTGCTGTAATAACCTCGTGGACTCACAACAGTAAATTATATTTTAACCCTAAATATGTGTATCTATGACATATACGCTCTCAAAAAAAAACCCTACTCAATTTATTTTTAAAGTAAGGGAAGATATATTGTCTTTTGTGAAATCCATCAAGGACCTTGGGGTAGTCTTTGATTCTAAACTTACGTTTAAGACTATATTTCGCAGTTGTCTGCATCGTGTTACAAATTACTAGGGTTTCTTATAAGATCTAGGAAACAGTTTACTACACCAGAAGTCACGATTTCTATGTTCAGCTACATCATGAGGTCCAAACTTGAGTACGCTTCTGCTGTATGGGCTCCATACCAGAGAAAGTATGTAGAAATATTGGGACAAATCCAAAGAAATTCTCCGATATCTATATATGAGAATGCACGACGAGTATGAGCAAATCTTAATGCAATGCATGAAGATTTGCTATTTGAGATGCGCTACCAAAGTCTCTAGTCTAGAAAGAGTAGGGCCCTTGCAGTAACAGCGTACAAAATTATACTCAATTTATACTTCTTAAGTACTATAAGTTCTTTGTACCAAACAACTACTGCCAGGGGCGGCACTACGATCTGTAATGCATACCACATGGAAGAACAGACGTGTTGGCTCAGCACAGCATGACACGGGGTATAGTGCTGATAAATAACATCTCATGTTAATTAATTTTTAATCATAATCTTTGAAATTTATTTTTGTTTGTTGTTTTGTATGTTTAAATGGACACGGTCTGTTATGAAAATAAAAAAATTCACACAAGCAAGTGATAATAACACGATGGACAATCTAGTGATATTTTTATTGAAAGCCTCGAACCAGATGATGAGATTTATAATATGTTGAGTGCTTTGGGGGGGAAATTGTGAAGCATGGAAATGAAAATTTTAAATCAATCATTAAAAAGGAAATCCAGTGAAAAGTATAATGCCTTTAAAAATATGTATTCATATAGACCAGCTAACGCCGTAGAATTTATAAATCGTTATTTAAAAGTAAATAAAATATCATCTCATCGAAACACCTTGTTATGTTGGTCCCATTGCATTTGGAACATATGACGTCACATGCGCTTTCTTTTTTTGGATTAGTATGAAAAAAAAAATAGTTTTCACTTTTGTTTCGTATTTTTAATATGTATTTTTTTAGTTTTGGCGAAATTTTTACTTAATTGGGTGACTTCAAGCTCTATACTTGTTGTTTGATTTTATTAGAGTATTCATGGTCAAATCAATTATCAATACGGATATTAAGATAATATGAATGCTCAACACTATTATTATTCTTTCAGTTAAAGTTTATAAAAAGGTACATAATTTTATTACTTAGGCTTAGTTATGGTTTACCATGAATAGAATACAAAATTATGTACGGTAAAGCTCATCCTTAATAATAATAATAAGAGTTAATTTCTATAGCGCAGTTTTGTGAAGGTTCACCTCTAGTGTGCTGTTTTGACATTTGACACTCTAACCTCAAAACTGAACAAAATCGATCGGCCATAGATTTGGAGCATTTTGGTGTGCTTTGTAAAATGGAAATTTTGAAAATTATTTTAATTACGAAAACTATAGAAGAAAAAAACTAAATATACTGGTATTTAAGTTTGAACGTCACTATTGATAAAAATAAATTCTAATTATATAATTGAAAATACACTTTGTATATACCACTTTACTTAAAATATATAAATTTTTCTACATGTTTCGATAGCAATGCTATCATCTTCAGGAATAAATGAATACTATATAAAATATATAATATAATATAATATAATATATTTTATATAGTCTTCATTTATTCCTGAAGATGATAGCATTGCTATCGAAACATGTAGAAATATTTATATATTTTAAGTAAAGTGGTATATACAAAGTGTATTTTCAATTATATAATTAATAATGATGCCACAAAGTTATCAATCATTTGAAGAAATTATAAATTCTAATGTTTTTATTTAATAAGTAATACTTGGATTTTGAAAATATATAATATATTGGTGAATATAATTCATTTTCTTTATTCCTTTTAAAAATTTTACCAAATTTACATTTTAAGGCATTTTTAAAGATTTGTTATATAAGACAGGACAACATCCAAAATAATTACTTATAAAAAATAATAAAAATTAAAAGAAAGAAGGTAGACATACATAATCAGTAAATTGCATACAACACATACTGGTATTATACATGTAGCAACAAAGCTTTATGTTTAAATGCAGCTTCATTGATGCTAAATATGTCCATATCCAAAATGATTCTATTTAACAGCAAGATTGCTCTCCCCACCGGCATGACCATTGGCAAGTTAGTCCTGCAGGCCGGGACATAAAACAATTAATGCTCTCCATAATGATAATAGGGGTAGGTAGGTAGGTAGGTACATATGAGTTTTTAAAAACATGTTTAACGTTACAAGAGTAACGGCTATAAGGAGCAGTTTTGTCAGTCCACTGGTGCTCGTAATGACCAAGTTTGAATATGTTTTTTTTCACTGCCTGTTTTAATTCGGGTCTGTTTCTCAAAGCTAAAAGTTGGTATCTAGTTTGCTATAGCGTGCAGTCCTTAAAGGCTGGTTACTGTGCCTACCCTAAGAAAAATGAACTATAAAAAGAAATTAAATGCTAATGAAAAAATACGACGAATTTCTGAAATAAATTATTGCATATCTACTTGATAGCTGCGGGAATCTGTAAAATTATTTAACCGTTAATATCATATTAAGTCTATCCTCACTGTAACAAAACTGTACTGCTGTTTTTTTATTTCTCAATCTGTTTAATACTTGCTGATATTTTGATAATATTATTTAAATCGATATTATGTAATTGGAGTCTAGTATCTCTATAATAAAACTGTCATGCTGTTTTCATATTTAAATTTTTTTTTTTTCCAACTTGTGTACATGGATCACAACATGCATGCACCATTTGTATGATGATTGTTATTTATTGTTGTGTTATGTAATATTGTTGAACTAAACTCCTGCTGACAAGCTACTTGCAGTGGCTTAGCGGGTATAAGTTCACATTGTATGTAATTAATATTATAGAATTAAAAAAAAGTGTTTTTCCATGAGTTTGGTGAAGAACTTATACGGTCATGTATTCATTTGTCCATAACAATCACCAACAATATAATAATAAAATTGATGTTTTCAAATATGCAATGCACAATTTATAATTTATAACTTGAAAAACTACACACAGTCTACCTTTGGTCATAGGGCAATGCACGCCACTGCTAGTAAGCTGATTGATGTTATGTGACAAAAGAATCGGGGAGTGGTAGGAGGGCAAAGAGGGCGGTCGGGAAGTTCCTGTCTCTGGAATCTGAAAAATTCAATGTTCAACTGATATGTTAAATTCCATGTGAAGTTGCCTCACTAAACCAACTGTGACGCACTGAACAGATAACCCACAGAAGTGTACAATCATTTTTAAAATGTACTCATAATTTGACTATCTTTTCGGCTTGGTAGTTTGGTTTGAAGTATTACAATGTTATCGTGTTGTGCTGATTATTGTTCTTAATTATTGAATTTCACAATCTTATCTGCGAAATGTTCGATCTGGGTGCCTAAATTGCAGTGGCGTGCAGTCCTCACAGGCTGAAAATCTGTGCCCACCTTAAGAAAAATGATCCATAATTTATTTAAAATTTATGAAAAAAAAAAATTATTTTGGACAGTTTATTGAAATCATATTCGCTCTACCACAATAAATCGGTAGAAATAAAAAATACTTTAAATATGTGTTTTTTATATTGGCTTCTTCAAATTGGATACATTGCACAAGTCACTCAAAAATGAACCCTGCTTCTGGCTATACCACAGTATACTGACCATTTTCGGCGCACAAAAAAATCATATCTGAAATTGAAAAACTAGACACAGCTTACCTTTGGTATTAGAACAATGCACGTCCCTGCTAAATTGATACAATACTATCTTATCAGTTAAGTTTCATTTAATTGAGAATCTGTAGAGTTCAATAATAATATTGATATGTTATCCATTCGGAATTTGCACAAAGTTAGTCGCCGCAACTATTTACAAAATAGTGACGGAAACAACATTGAAATTGTGACATTCTGTGCTGCATTTGTTAGTAGCAATATAGCTTCATGTGATTGTGTTGAAGTATATTCATAGTGCTCGTGATAATGTGTGCAGATAGGACAAGTCAACTGTCGGCTCTCCTGGCCTGCCGGTCCCGCGCAGACCTGAAACAGCTAGGGGAACTGGACTCTCCCTCCTTTCCCTTCGTCACCTTGGCTTGCAAGCACAACAGGGCTGACTTATTGAAGTTGTTATTGAAGGACAACACTTCGGATGGTCGCCGGTGTTCGGTGGAGCAGGAAGGGCACAATGCCGTGTACTACGGCATCCGCTCCAGCAATGTGGAGCTCCTCCGCACCCTCCTCGGGTCACTAACCCCTGAACTCTCGGAGCGACTCGTCTCCGAGTCTTACGAAGAATTGCTCTTAAACAATGTCCTTGTGTCTGAGGAAATGCACCTGTTTGTCCAATACACGTTGCTTGATCTACGTTTCTTCTCCAAAGGCGACGGAGCGCTTCCCGCGACTTCCATAACCTATATACAAGAACGCATCCAACTGCTTGTGGAAAACATCGCCGATATTAATACTTATACAGAAGTGGACAGTCACTTTTTATACACGGCCAAGTTTATAGCTCAGAATATACACATACTGAAACATCAATTGAAGTCGACGTACAATATTCTGCCCTGGGAAGAGATGGAGTTCTGCCTGGTGAGCTTTGTGTCCGCCCACTGAAGGAGTTGGACAAGTTCGCCTCTGCCCTGCGAGAGTTGGAGGAACACATCGGGTCTACAGATGTCCGGGAACTACGAAAATCGGTGGTCTTTGGCCGCGAAGATATTGCCGCAGCCATCAGCAGTAAATACCCACACCTGTACGCTGATTATAAGGAGGTGAGAGATGTTTATTCGCTCCATATCATGAAGACATACCTAGATGCGGCATTGTTGGCAGACTCTGCTACCAGACTCGGCCAGTTGACGATCAAGAGAGCCCTCCAGGTGACGGGAGAGCATCTGAAGAACACACTGGACAGTCCCAAGCTCTCCCTAGCCGTGATTGATCTTCTCTTCCTCTCTGCACCCAAAAAAACTAGAAAAGTCCTGCAAGACTTACGCAACTCTCTATCCCACCCACACCTGGAGTCGGGAGACTCTGTACTATATTCTAACATTCAAAATGACATTAAAAAGATTGCATCTGTCATTACGGACATTACCTACTCCAACAAAGTGGACAAAATAAAGTGTTTGCTGACCACGCTCATCAATAGTGACAGTGCAGATGATTTTCATGAAATCACAAATATTTTTCGTGACGTTTGCATTGCGGATGTCCCAGAAACAGATACTGTTACAGAAGGCCACCGAAAGCTTATAGATCTCATTGGAAGCATAGAAGATCAAACTCCATATGAGAAGAAACTGTTTGCTGAAATAAAAGATGTCCTCGGCAAATCGAAAATACAACATAATTTAACAATGGAAGACTATTTACTTTTAAAAACACTGGTTAATACTTTTTCCATTTTTCATGGCCGCAGCACAACTGTTGACGACATGATAAGGGCCAAGAATTTTCAAGCTAAAAGAGCCCTAGCAAACCTTCCATCTCATGAAAATTCTCCCGATGAAAGACTTTTTTTGCTGGGTAGCCTATTATTCAAATTATATAACAGCGCATCTATGAGAATTAAACCAGAGATTGCTGTTCATATAATACATGCGATAAATAGAATTTATTATACTGGTTCAATTGACAAGGGTAATATAAAATGTATTGATGAATATAGTAGACAATTATTATTTGATAAATTAATTAAAATTGACAATCGACCAGAAAAATGCACAAGCGTTAAAAAAAGCAGTGAGATAATTGGTAAAAGGCTCACTCTCAAATTAACTGAACTGGGGAATATCATAGGCACTGACAGAATGTGTGGTCAGTTCTATGAGCACCTTTCATTACTCCATAAAGATGAGACTTCAAATAGATTTACGGTAGAAGCCCTTGTGCTGGATATCATGTCTCTTTTAGATAACACCAAGCATGTTCCCAACAATGTGCTGTATCTAGACGGGGACATGCCTCTGCTGAGCGGCAAGTGCTTGCGCAATCACTTGGCTCACGAGAACGCCTTGGTAGGCATTCTGCCAACTGACGCTTGGTCCGCTGTGCTCCTAAATGCTGTGAAACTTACTGAAAGCAAAGACCTGTTACTGAACTGTAAAATAGGGAATGTTTTAAACCACGATATCAAACAATTGAGACGAAGGTACGAGCGAGGCTTATTTATTCTCAACAAACAGAAGGAAATGTGGAAGTCTCTGCTTGAAGGGAACTTTGCGAAATTCGTATCGGGAATCGCGGGAGGAGCTGATATATGTTCAAGAAAGGACGATCTGTCATCTACGCTACATTATGCCGCACGGGGACCCAGTATTGACAATATTAAGTTTTTGACTGAACAGAAAATGATTAACACTGGTTCAAGAGATGTCGATGGTCAAACTGCCCTGCACGTAGCCGCAACCTTTGGTAGAGATGTTACCGTAAAATTCTTAGTGACAGAGATGGGAAATACAATTAATCAAGTTGATAATTTTGGCAATACACCGTTACACCTGGCATCCCAAAATGGTCACAAAAAAAACTGTTGTGACTTTGCTTTCACTGGGAGCCAAAAAAACTATCAAAAATAACGCAGGTAATTCTCCTTTGTTTTATGCCGTGATGTACAATTACTTAGATGTGGTCAAAATCCTCTTGGGAAAAGATCATACTGTGGATGAAAATACTGTTATTGGGGGCTATACTTCCCTTCACGCTGCCGCAGAATTTGGTCATGTAGAAATGGTACAGTACTTGCTGCTAAATGAAGCTGATGTCAATGCTAAGACTATTCTAGGCACCTCTTCATTGTATCTGGCATCATCCAGTGGTCACCTGGGGGCTGTTAGTACTCTGTTAGAGAAGGGGGCTCATGTGAACCTTAGAAACTTAAAGGGTTATTCCCCATTACACTGTGCAGTAGAAATGAACCACGAAAAGATCATCAAGATCCTCGTGGAAAGAGGTGCTTTTGTCAATAACGGAGAGGTGACATACAATCACACCCCCTTCCACACAGCTGTTATTAGTGGCAATGCGTTCATTGTAGGTCTACTGTTGCAACACAACGCCAATGTCAATGCAAGAAGAAATGACGACCGCACCCCGCTTCTCCTGGCAGCCGAAGGTGGACATGCGGATATAGTTGATCTCTTGTTGGAGAATGGCGCTTTGTTGGATAGCAGAGATGTCACCGGATTAACGGCATTACACATTGCTGCTGCGCTCGGCCATACTTCTGTTGTGGAAACTTTAATCCAAAGGGGGATCAACATTCAAACCCAAATTACGCATCAAGCTACGGCACTGCACCTGGCTGCACAAGAAGGTCACCAGAAAGTGGTAGACATTTTGCTAACTGCTGGAGCTAATGTACATTCTGTAAGTGATAAAGTTTCGACTGCTCTGCATCTCAGCGCCATAGGTGGTCATGAAGCAATTACAGAGGCTTTAATTAAAAAAGGAGCTGATGTTAACTGTAAGGAAGGCCATAATATGACACCACTGCATATAGCTGCCAAGAAACCTTGTAATCACAAAACTATTCAAATGTTGCTAAAGTATGGAGCCAAAGTTGACGAGAAAGGGGAAGATGGTATCACAGCATTGCATTTTGCATCATTTGGAGGAGAAAGTCTAAATGTAGAAGCATTGCTCCAGGGAAAGGCTGACGTTAATGCTGAGGATAATAATGCCGGTACCGCATTGCTTTCAGCTATCAGTGGGAATCACAAGGCAGCTGTTGAGATCTTGTTGAAGTACGGAGCGAATGTTAACCACTTGGATTCTACAGGTTCTTCAGCATTATGCTTTGCGGTAAAGAATAACAATAAGGAACTGCTGGACATCTTGATCGCCAAAGGAGCGGATGTTAATGTTGGTGGAAGACAACCTCTATTTGCAATTAAGGCAGGACATAGACTTGTAGTTGAAGCTTTGTTGAGGAATAAAGGTATTGATATCAATATTAAAGATCGAGATGGATCAACCCTCTTATACACGGCTGCTCTAAGTGGTGATGCATTCATAGCCAGAGCGCTAATAAAGAGAGGTATTAAAGTTGCAGATAGCATACAAGACCCTTCGCCTTTACTCAATGCAATATCGTGGGGACATACAGAGTTTGTCGAAGTATTACTAGAAAATGAAGCTAATGTTAATCCCGCAGATCCTAATTTATCGCCACTGTATCACGCAATCCGCACAAACAAACCAGATGTCATGGAAAGGTTACTCCGCTGGGGAGCAAACTCTAATATCAGAGACTCGAATAATAGAACACCGTTAGAGTATGCAGTTGCTAATGCCCAAATGTCAAATACCTTAATACTGTTGCAACATGTGGGCACTAGGATTAACGAGAGAGGCACTGACAACTGGACGTTACTGCATTTCGCGGCTCAAGCGGGTAATCTTGAAGCAATAAATCTTTTGGTAGACCGAGGAGCAGATGTAAATGCTAGAAACAAACTGGATGATAAACCAATCCACATAGCCGCAATAATGGGCCACCACAACATCTTGTCCTTCTTCCTGAAGCTTGGAATGAGCATTGATGATCGGGGATATGCTGGCTGGACCCTGATGCATTGCGCCGCTGCTAAAGGGCAGCTAACTGTGGCTCAATATTTGATAGACAAACATATTGATATTAATTCCACTGATTTAAATGGCTTCATGCCTATTCACTGTTCTGCCGAACTGGGACACATTGAGATGGTTAAGTTGTTATTACATAGCGGTGCGGTGTATGATGCCACGGACAACATTGGTAGAACCCCTTCAGATTTGACTGAACTTCAAGATATTAAAGAAATTTTAAAATCAGTTGGAAATCTCTTTAATGTCATTGAAAGAAATGATGTTTTGATGGCTGGCATTTTGGTCAAAGAATTGACACATTATGTAGATGTGAAGAGTTCTGATAATGCAACACTTTTACATATCGCCTCCCGGGGGGGCTTTCAGGAGGTGTGTGACATTTTGCTGGAGAGCAAAGCCAATCCTAATGCTGTTAGAAAGGGCGGCTATGCTCCTCTGCATTATGCATCCAAATACTCTCATCCGAAAATAGTTGAATCTTTGTTGAAACACGGCGCAGCACACAACCTCAAGGCTGACAATATGAAGACTCCGTTGGATTATTCTAAACAAAAAGATATCAAATATTTACTGGAATTGGTTGTACGCTGTTTCAGGAAAGTACGAACCTGCAATGTTAAGGTTATCAGAGATATAAACAAAATAAAGAATGTAAATATCATAAAGGCGGTAATGAAGGCTTGCGACACCGATGGCAACACGCTTGTGGTTGTTGCTATTAAATACAATTTCCCAGACATAGAACAGTTAAAGCAGGTTTCACAGTCCAACGCTGCTGAAATTTTATCCTCGATGGACTCAATGTTTATGCTTGAAAGGTTCACAGAAGCCATAGATATGTTAAAACAGCTGCTCAATGAGAGAATCGAAATATTGGGAGAGGATAATCCTGGAACGCTGGACATCCGATACAACATAGCGCTGGCATTGTACAAACAGTGTAAATATTTTGAAGCCATGCTCATGTTGGAAGACATCTATCGGAAGAGAGTGGAAGCATTTGGTCCTCACCACCGATACTCCCTGGAGACCAGGAGTAGCCTGGCTACACTATTACACCGGCTTGGAAGGAACAAAGAGGCGTGGGATATATTCCAGGAAGTTATGCCGAGACAACAGGAAGCGTTGGGCGAGGGACATGAGATGTTTTTGCAAACTAAAGTCAATGCCGGAAATGTAGTTTGTGTCCTGGGGAAGCACGATGACGCGTTGCGCTTGTACACACAAGTTTACAAAAGACATAAAAACACATTTGGTGCCCATCTCCCTGACACTATTACACTACAAAGTAATATTGCCGGGGTTTTGTTAGATCAAGGGAAGTCCCATGAAGCCTTTGCTTTGTATCAAACTGTTTATGAAGTCAGAAAAAATATTTTACCTCTGAATCACTCTGATACTCTCAGAACCAGGTGCGATATGGCAACTGTTCTTATGAGTCAACACAAACTTGATGAAGCTTTGCAAATCTTTCAGGAAATATTAGCTATTCAGAAGAATGTGTTGGGGCTCAATCACGAGGACACAGTTCGTACACAAAGTCTTATGGCGCGTCTTTATCTCCGTCAGAATAATTTGCGCAATGCCCTGAGGATTCACAAGGCAGGGCTGAACGGGAGGAATACTGTCTTTGGTTCCAACCACCCTAATTTTGCAGAGCTGGATAAACGTCTTGATGATGTGGGTAAATGCTTAAAATCAACATTGAATGTGGATATCGACTATGTTCCTCTTTGTGATTTTAATTTATTAAATGCAGCAAGTATAGGGGATAGGGACGAGGTTCATCGTTTGATAGAGAATGGATCGGATGTGAACACTGCGGATGACAAGGGTAGAACAGCGCTGCACTTTGCCGCCACGGTGGAGGTGATGGAGCTGCTGCTGGACAATGGAGCCGACGCTACTGCTGTTTCGCAGGCAGAAAAAACCCCCCTGCACCTCGCCATGGCCCGAGCTTGCGGAAAAACAGTCAGTCTATTGTTGCAGAATGTAAAGAGAACCAAACCCAAGGCCTATTATAAGTTTATCAATGCTAAAACTGCAGTGGAAGGATCCACAGCTCTACACATTGCCGCTGAGAAGGGTGCCGCTGATATAGTGAGTTACCTGTTGGCGCACGGTGCGTGCTACAACAGTCGAGACAGAAGCGGCAATCACACACCTCTTCAATGTTCGAGCAGTCCCTCTGTCACCCTACTGCTGCATTTAGCCGAGGAAGTGTTCGAGATGGCGAGGCGGGGCGGCACTGTGCTTCCTCACTAGTATATATTGATTAACTTGGCGGGTTTAGGATAAGCCGACGTAGCTCAACGGTAGATCATCTGACCGGATATTAGAAGGGTGCGGGTTCGAGTCCTGCCGGCGACATTTATCTTTGCTCGGAAGGTTTTTTCAATTTGGATGAGTGTTTTAGATTAAAAATTATTGTTTATAAAAATAAGAATAAATTTATTTATTATGTTACGATATTTTACTATTTCTTACATCGTTGTCTATTGAACAAATATGATGGTCTCCTTGATTGTGTATCTACTTGAGAGCTGCGGGTATCTATAGTAAGTCTATCCTCACTGTAATAAAAATGTACCGCTTTTTTTTTAATTTCTCAATTTGTTTAATACTTGCTGATATTTTGATATTTTTATAATATTATTTAAATTTATATTATGTAATTGGACTCTAGTATTTCTATAACAAAACTGTTTAAAAATAATTTCCAACTTGTATACATTGATCACAACATGCATGCACGTATATTGTTCTAATTTTGCGCTACATTTGTATGATGATTTTTTAATTTTTTTTATTTATTCATCCAAAGAACATAAATACATGCATGGTAAAATAAAGAAAAGAGCAAAATATGTAGTCCTGCAAAGCGGTCACATGACAGCTTGTCTGCAGGTTCTACAAAAATTAATTAGTCCTAATAGTAATACATACAAACATTTCTGGATTTCTTTTTTCTTTTTGGTTTATAAGTATATATTAATCTTAAATAAAATAGGTACTTACATTTGACATAAACATTATAGGTACATAATTTAACTTAGTCATTAAGTATATATACATAGATAAAAATTTAAAGATACATAGATAAAAATTTAAAGATACATAGATAAAAATTTTAAATCCATAACTTCACCGATTTCACGCAAAGCCTCTCACTTTCCTCCAATTTATAGCTTTCATTAAATTTATTGAAAATCACTGGCACTATGTATTCAAGAGTTCGACTTCCATATTTATTTGAAATTTTTGGAATTTTTAGGCCTCTTCTTTCAGTGAATCTAGTGCTGTGTTTGTTATTTATTGTTGTATTATATAATATTGTTGAACTAAACCCTCGCTGACAAGCTACTTGCAGTGGCTTAGCGGGTACAAGTTCCCATTGTATTTAATTAATATTATACAATTTTTTTTTTAAATACTAACTGCAATATCATGCAATGTGCGGTGTTTTCTAAGATTGTATCCTGTGTGTGCAAAATCATATCTTCCCAAGCTAAAACTTTATAATATAACGTGTTAATCTGGGGTGACCTGCCGGGAGCAGGGAAGTATGTTTCTGTATCTGTTTGTACATAATACGATAAACCCTAGCAAGTAATATTTGTACAGTGCCCTTGAGGTGACTTTTCACAGAAATGACACTTTACAAATCATCTATTTTTTTTATTAAATAGGCTAGATCACACTTGTGATACTCATCTCAGTTTTAATGAAGGATTAATTATTCCTAAGCGGACAAATAAATATGGACAAAGAACACTAGATTATACGATTCCTCACTGTTTAAATATGTTACCCACAAACTTAAAAAATTGTATTAAAATAAAGCAGTTAATGAATATATTGAACACTTGGCTAGCCAAAAGAAATTGTCAGTATTTGATTATCAGGAAATGTTATTTAATTTTTAAAGATTTATTTTTGTTATTTATGTTTTATTTTTATAGATATATGTAGAAATAGTTTGTACCAGGGTTGTTAGTTGATGTTTGCCGGTTTTTTCTATAAAGAAAATGCTTAATTCTCAAGGGAATCTCAAATTTTTTTTATTCAAAGTATTGACCATCGGATTCTATACATTTTGCCCATCTTTGAGGCAAATCATGGATACCATTCCAAAAAAAAAATTTCTCTTTCGAGGCAAACCATTCGAAGAGCCATTTTTCGACTTTTTCAAAATTGGCAAAGCGCTGCTCTGCGAGTGAGTGTCCCATCGATGCGAAAAGGTGATAGTCGGACGGGGCAAGGTCTGGAGAGTACGGCGGGTGCGATAATATTTCCCAATTCAATGCTTTGAGAGTGTTCTTCACTACTTTAGCTGTATGAGGCGGTCCGTTGTCATGTTGTAGGATAACTTTGCCATGTCTTCGGGCCCATTTCGGCCATTTTTCAATCAACGCATGATTCAAATTGATAATTTGTTGTCGGTAGCGATCCGTATTCACCGTCTCACCAGGTTTTAATAACTCGAAGTACACCACACCACACTGGTCCCACCAAACACAGAGCATTGTCTTACGGCCAAAGCGATTTGGCCTTGGAGTCAATGGGCCGGCCTCACCAGGTGATAGCCATGATTTTTTCCACTTCGGGTTCTCAAAATAAATCCATTTTTCGTCCCCCGTGACAATTCGATGCAGAAAAGATTTCCTTTCGAACCTTTGAAGCAGCATTTCACAATGGTTTTTCGATTTGTCTCTCGTTCATTTGGTGTGATACCCATTTTCCATACTTTTGGATCTTTCCCATGGCTTTTAAACGTCAAATTGCTCCTCGGGTCACATTAAGTGTTTGGGCCAGTTTTTGTTGCGATTGGGTTGGGTCTTCATCCAATAACGCCTGCAATTCCTCGTCTTCGAACTTTTTCGTTGCACCAGGATGTTCATTGTCTGTTAAATCGAAATCTCCGCTTTTAAATTGACGAAACCATGTCTCACATATTCTAATCACTGGAGCATGTTCACCATAAGTTTCTACCAGCAACTGAGGAGCTTCAACTGTTTTTTTCTTTTGATGAAATAAGAAAAGCAACGAATGCCGCAAATACGATTTACTTGGACGAAACTCGACATATTCACTGAGGTAACCAACTATGACACTATTATTTTGGCAGAATGTAACTTGTGTATTTTTGAAGGTTAATGTCCATAGAAAAATATGACATAGATGCCAAATCATAGAAATGTATACATATCTCTAGTGACATCTATGAGTAAAACCGGCAAACTTCAACAAACACCCCTGGTATTAGATTATTATCATATATAGATTCGTAAAGAATGCAAGGCTGAGCGTAGTGAGCAAGATTAAGAAAGGGACTCTTAGATGGTTTGGGCATGTGGAGCGAATGAACGAAGAAAGGAGTGTAAGAAGAATGTATGACACGAATGTGAATGGAAGAAGAAGCCGGGTACGCCAGAGGAAGACATGGCACGATCAAGAGGATCAAATACTTGAGTCGGGCCATGTCACAACTCAGAATAACAGAAGAGAATGTATGAATGTGAATGAAGCAAGAAGTGTATGCCAAGATCGAGTTGTTTGGCGGTCCTTCCTCTATGCCTACCCCTGCGGAGAAACGGCGTGATGGTTAGTTAGTTAGTTAATGATATATTTATGTTTTAAAGATTTAATATTGTAATATATGTTTTATTTTATATTGATATACAAGTACCTAAAGTATAAACTTGTAATTACAAGATTTTGAAAGAAAACCCCCGTTTACTAAAAAATAGTTTATCGGGACTTTTTGTAAAATTTATTGTTATTAGTAAAAAAAAAAAATTGCTTTAATCATACAAGGTACAGATGCAAATTAATGATATCAGGTAACAAAATTTGTTACATCTAATGTAAGTACATTGTGAATTAAAACTTTTCAAAAACGAAATGCATAAAATCAATAAGAAATAAAATGTAAGTTCAGATATACAATTTTTTTTTAAGTTTTAAAAATTTATAATCACTCTTATAAAACTGCTAGGTAATTATTACGCATGACAACTGTTTCGCCTTCCAAAGGCATTATCAAACATTGTTAAAATTATTATTTAATTTTAAAAACTTTAAATAAAAATGGAGTTCTAGAAATTAAATTAGAACACAATAAAAGAATAATCTATTCGGTTCATTATGTTCAGCTATTGCTTGATACTTGCTCGAACTTATCTAGCTTATGCAACACACAAATGTAAAATATGGTGATATTTTAGTCATATTAGTCATAGTCAAACAGTATCTACCTAGGTAGATATCTATATGGTAGAATGTGATTTACTTGTATAATATTATACTGCTGTCATTATTATTGTGATTTCAAGATATAATATATTAGACATTCTTTTACAGTACCTAGGTATGGTAGAATGTGATTTACTTTGTATAATATTATACTGAAGTCATTATCATTGTGGTTTTAAGATATAATATTATATATTAGTAATTATTTTACAGTATCTAGATATTTATATGGTAGAATGTGATTTACTTTGTATAATATTATACTGAAGTCATTATTATTGTGATTTTAAAGTATAATCTTTTCCAGTACGTAAGGTAGCAATGTGTTTAATTTTGAATATAATATTGTATTGCTATCATTATAATTTATTTAGACATACTCGGTACATTTTATTACAATGATAAGGTTAGTATATTAAAATTTACATAGTTAAAGTACCCATTAAGTATGTCCATCGTATATCTTTGTAATTTTGTCTGGGATGAGAATGCTTCTTTACCAATGTATGTGTGAGTAATAATAATAAAAGAAAGTGCGTGGAGAAGTGTAGAGAAGTTATCAAATCAAGAATTGTAATTGACTATGAATAAAAGTTTAAAGAAAAATTAAGTGTAGTTTTAAATTAATTAATATCACGGTAAGAAAATTTAATGAATTTGTTTTGTATGTTAGTAAGAAATCGTGAAAAATGTCGAGGTGTATTAATTTTTCGTAGCGGGTATATGTTGTGATCGCGCGGATAATTAGTGAGTTTTTTGCTGCATTAGTGTTGTTCGCTTCCACATAAAGAAGCGTAGTTTGCCTGGTACGCCTCGTTGGAACATTTAAAGAGGGATAGCAATACGGGACTATCTATTTTATTATTTAGCGGGTTACGTAGGAGCAATGTATCTGACAATGTACATCTATTTTGTGCAGCTATATAATATAAATATAGTGATATTAGTCATTCTGTAATAGTATGTGTGAGGTACCTAACTTAAGTATGATCCTGTGTATTATCTGCCGTACATAATATAAATAATATGTACATTTTTATTCAGCATCGCACGTGTTGGTGATACATTGTACATATAGTTTTATGTTATTGACCGATGAGCTGAGCTAGCGGATGCAATCTGTTAGCCAAGTTATAAGTTGTTATAGATTAACCGTAGTTAGTATGTAGTAGGATAAAGCCTCTGAAAAAATGATTTTTTGCAAAAACGGCGCAATACAAATCCCAATATTATTAATAGCTTATGACAAAAAAATATCATAATTTCATGGTAAATCACCGTATTAACTGCATAATTTTTTTTCTTTCTACAAGCTACATGCTTTCAATTTTACAAAGACAATAAGGAACTCCAGTCTGTTTTTTATTTATTTTATTTTATTTTATTTTATTTGTTTTTTTTATTGTTTATTATTTTATTAAATTTTTTATTAATACTGACGTTCTAAATTAAATAATGGTTTTTAATTTATTTTTTTAAGATTCGTTTTTATAGTTAAAATAATTCTTAAAGTTTCAATTTTTCAAAGCCCACCAAAACGCACAAAATCTATGATTTGTTGCTTGTGACGTTACACGAGCAGTCAGAATTAACGGTTTGATAAGGTGGTAGTGGATTTTGTATGTATTCGAGGCATATAACTGTTAGTACAAGCCTCTTTAGTATTTTATCATTTATGAGCAAAAAAAGCAGAAAAGTCATATGCGTGTTACCTGATATTTATTTTATAAATTTTCTGTATCTATAATTTATTAAAAATATGTTTCACGAAAAATCTATTAAGATTTAAGAATAAAAAAATGGCCGTTTTCTGATCAGCTTCCAAAAAAAATCCGCAAGGGAATTATAAGAGGTGGGTCATTCCACTTTATTTACAAACTGGTTCCAATTCCGAATTTAGCCACGGACTCGATCCCTCGGATTCTGTTCTTCATTCCTTTCGGTCCGCCCAAGATTTTTACATACAGGCATTTTTCACAAAAAAAAACTTGTCGGGCTGCTCTTACGAGCTGCTGCTTACACTCGTGACGTGGGTTGGGGTCCCGAAATGAATGATCTCTATTGACGGGCGGTATAATAAATATTAATCATCTTATCTGATAATTTATTACAAGTACAATCCGTTTGCACACATAACTTTAGTGCATTACCTATGCGCTAAAGGCACGTTCCGGAGTGGTCGATACTCTCAGTATCGCTCTGGTGAAAGATCACCATTCATAATCGACACGTTGTTTGAAATGGCTTTCAGCCGTGCGTAGTGACCAAATCTGAATAGTCAGATACTTTTTCACCTTCCTCTTTTCCTTCTCTTTCCCTCCCTGACTTCCTTTTTATGTGAATACCACACAAGAATCTCAACTGCTCCTTGCTAACCGGAACCAGTGAGACTATGGCATCCCCAATTTGGGTATGTCGAGGCTAAAGGGTATAGGGAGGGGAAGGAGATGGGGTAGAGAATGGTGGGGAATTACCTGGCTATTCATATCTGGTCACCAAATACGGCTAAAGTCATTTCAAGCAGTGTTTCAATTCTGAATGGTGGCCTTTTGCCAAGACGATACTGAGAACATCTACCACTCTGTGCAACTCTTTGTATGAATTAAATTATTCTCAACACTTTATTTATTTTCATATACTTATTTAGTTAAATTCTTATTTTTTTAATTTATTTTTTATTATTTTAATTTTTGTTTTGTGTGATATATCACCTTATACTACTGTCTTATAATTATTTTACTTTTTTTTAAAAACTATTTTTTATATTTTTTATAACTATTGCATGTATATTTTATATGGAATGTGTGGGACTGCACTAACCTCCCCACATACCGGAAAAACATTTATTATTATTATTATTATTATTTTCCATGATAGTTTGCTAAATGAGACTTGCAATCTGAAAAATTGATAACATTGCCAGGCACCAAATATCCTGATATTCATCAATGTGTAAGAAACTAATAACCTCGATTCTTCGTCATCAATGTAGGTAACACTGTAAATATTCCCGGGATTGTTCCATTTTGTTCCAGATACTAGTATTAATAAATAATTATTAGTAATTAGTATAATTACCAACGTATTATAAATAAATCATTACCAAATTCATTTACAGTGACTTGACGCCCCTTGCATTGCAGTGAATTTAATTCTCCCGGCGGGAAACGGGCCCCTAGTTACATCACGACATTCTAACCAATCACCACTCTACCCCCCTGTATGAGTGAACCTTGTAATGTAAGAACCTTGGGTCCACCCGGGTTCACCGTTCCGCTGAATCCGGTGGAACGACAGGTGTCATTGTTCCCCTGTTTCTGTCGTGCCTCTGATTCCCTAAGGAAAAAAACGTACATTTTGCACCTTTGAATATGATCGTTTTTCGTTTTTGACTCCGACTGCTCTGATTGTTTCTGATTCCAGGAGCAAAAATCGTTCATATTACACTATTGAATAGGGTCACTTTTCATTTCTGACTCCAATCCAAAACCTTAGTCGTTCCTTGAGTGTAAGATTTGCGAACTCGGAATAAAGGTGACACTATACTTTTTTTCGTCCAGTTTTCATGTGGATTTGTTTTTTCATAAAGAACGGTTCGAAGATGTTGCGTTGCTGGGCTGGCCACTTCGATGCCTCAAGGTGTTCTTACAGGATACCTTTTTTCATCCAGATTGAACGTGAATTGTCTTTTTCTTTGGAAAATTCTATAGAAAATTCCAAAGAAAAAGACAATCGACATGAAAACTGGACGAAAAAAAGTATCGTGTAAGATCGTCTTCAGAGAACGGTAGGAAGGTAGGAGGCGCCAGAATACAAGTGCAGCCTTAAAGTGCACTTATACCAGCACCAAGCAGAATCTAAAAGTGCACACTTTGACACACTTCAAAGGAAAGGTATTCAGAAATCGAAATCACAACCGGACAACGATTTAAACCTAAACCTAACCTAACCATCACTCCCTTTTTTCATGTGTATTCAGGGATAAATTGTATAAGGATATATAGACTGCCACATATAACATATTCCTTGCTTTATTCACATTCATCGCCGCATACACACTCTTCTGTTGACTCGTGATATGGTTCAACTCAAATATTTGATAGTACCAAGTTGTTTTTTTCTTTAACTTCATACAGGAAGGAAATAATTTCCTTCAGGGCCTCTGTCATCTGTGAGGATGCTGTATGGAGGGTCTTCTTGAGGAGACGACGGAGTGAAGATGGGTCTTGAGGATACCCATTTTGAAGGAGTGAGGAAACACAAAAAGCGACCTGTTCTCATTTGATAAATGTCAATCGTGTGCAAATGTTAGGCGTGCATTTGGCATGATTCCCGACTGCACCGGTCCTTCCTCTTCCCCCTCTCCTTCCCCTCCCCAGTACCTTCAGCCTCACCACATTCCCCAATTGGGGTTGCCAAAGTCTCACTGGCTCCAAATGGTTGGGAGCAGTTGGGACTCTTGTGCGGTATTCATATAAAAAATAAAAAAAAGGAATGACATCAGTTCCTCAGAGCGTCTTCCATTGAAATATCGGTAGAACAAGGACAGCATTTCCATCTGACGACTGTACTCTAAATCTAAAGATTGAATCTGTTTAAAATAGGGGAATCTATCAAACGGACCACTCGTTTTTGCGCAGTCAAGGGTTTTTTCAGGTATTTTGGGGCTCCGGACCAGAGGTGACTGCCAAATTCTACAGTGGGGCCCACTTGCGATTTGTACAGGGTCAGCACTTGTGTACTATTGTCTCTTCCTCGGGCGTCCCCAACTATTTCTACAATTCACTTCCACGTCATATATTCTCCTTACACTCGCTTATTTTGTTCATCCATTCTGCATACCCAAACTGTCTAAGCGTCTCTTTCTTAATCTTTTCCACTACGTTTACATTAGCCTAGCATACTTACTGGATCTCCACGTTTATAATTCAATGTCGATATGTATAAAGGAGATAAAATACAAAGAATTTATAAAAAGAGATAAAAAACTGTAGAAATACATCAGAAACTTGCCAATAAATAAAATTATACAATACAAAAATAGTTTGTGTTTTTTTTTTTCAATTAAACTTTTGTGAGAAGTCCCAACTACAAAAAAAAAGATCCAAAAAATGAAGGTTTCCCAGTAAACTTTAGAATGTTTTCTTGAAACCACGGCATTTTTTTTAAGACCTGGTCACTAAGATTTAAGATTTCGACGCACCTGAAGCACGGCGACAGTAGTGACATCTATATTTCCAATATAATTACCGGTTTTGTGCAAGCCTTTGAAAGTGAAGAATTTTTAGAAACCAGTAAGTGTTCCTGAAACTTATGTTTTCTGCAATTGTTTAAAAAGTTTTAAATGGCAACACAAAGATGGCTCATAAAAAAATCTAAGTAATCTTGCAAAAACAATGGTCCAAGTGCATTTGTTATGTTACCTATGGTGGTAAGTATTTTTATCTTAGACCTTTTTGCCGCCGAGGGCCATTTGGATGTTTGGATGGATCACCGCTGCTGGACTTGCTTGTGTTTTCAGAAGAAGCGAGAAGGGAGCAGAGATCGATAGTAAATAATAATCAGAATTCATATTATTATCTTGACGAGTACCATTTGAAAAAAAAGTCACACCTGAAAAGAATTTTTCGATCAACAAAATGGAACATTGTATTGCATTATATATCTTCATGTCTAGTTCTAGATATATTACCATAATATGTCAATACTAGCCTTTAACCTTCTATTTTTGTATAATAGCACTTAATATGAACTAAAATTGTCAATTTGACTGTCCTAAAATGGGATTTTTTCCTAGTTGGGCAGTCAAGGCTTTCTTATATTTTGTTGTTAAATAATGTGTGTTTCAAATAAATAAATATTATGCAGAATTTCACAGCACTTTAAACAAAATAATAGTTTTCCTCCGAATTTTGCAGCACATGGTCTGCAACTAAAATTTTATGTTCCACTCAGAACATGAGAACGGTTTTCTTGCGAATTTTGCACCATTTGGTCTGCAACTGGAATTTTACTGCATTCGCAAAAAGGAGAATGTTTTTTCTTTGAATGTTGCAGTCATATGCTGCGACACCATAGTGTGCAACTAGATTTATAAATTGGACTCAGAACATGAGTGATTTATAAATCTAATTTAATTTGATTTCTTTCGAATTCTGTGACTAGAATTTGATTACTGCACTCAAATCACGAGAATGGTGGTTTTCTGAGTTTCTGAACCAGAGAATGGTTTTCTTTTGAATTTTTCGACATACATATTGTACCAGACGTAATCTGGTACACCAGCGAACTGAAGAGGCCGACTGATCCCAATCTACGGAGCGAGGCTGGGGGGGGGGAGATAGCACTCCTACCGTTCCTTTTGCAAGGAGGGACGGTACTGACGACAACGACTTTTGTTAATCTTGTCCGAGACAGTTGCTTATTGGGTCCAGTACGAGGCAGTAGTCCGATGGAGGTAAGCAGTGGTCAGAGTGAAACAAGGCGAGTGGTTCAGAAGTCAGAGCGGGCGGCAGGCAGAGATGAGTACTTGTCAGGCTGGCGATCAAATGCTAACTGCCGCAAACTGGCGTTTGCAGGCTATTTATGCGGTCCACCAAGCGCGGACCGCCGGTGCCGTGTAGATGCCCGACAAGTCGGTCTCCCTCCCACCAACTGTCCCTCTCCAATGCTTTTATTCAGTCATTTCAGTTTGAGCGGTCTGGAGCGAACAAGCTCGCCAGACCGCCCGTTACATATATTAACAGACAACGATAATTTATTAATAAGTGTGCAGCTTCAAATATTCCGGGAGGCGGGACGTCCGATACACATATGGTCTGCAACTAGATTTTTATAATTTCACTCTGTACACAAGAATGGTTTCTTCGAATGTGACAAGTTAGAAACACCTCAACCCTAATCATTTTAGAATACATAATAATTATAAAGTGCTTTTGTATTTAAAGGATTTCATTTAAAATTACTGAAATAAAACTATTTATAAATAAATAATTAACAATATTACTTTATTTTCATTCTCAGGAAATAGTAGTTCGAAATCTGATAAAACTGCAAACTAACCATCTATGAATATTAGAAAAGAATGTCTGTATTCTCCAAAATCATCAAGGATCCTGGATGCTTCTAGGAAGCTCCTCTTCTCACTGTCCCACTCCAGTTCCATTTGCCCAAGGATGCGGTGATGGCCTCCCGCGTCCAGCACCCTAAGTTTACATCTCTCAACAGTCCTCACTGGCATTAAGCCATGTTTGGTGACCAAATCTGAATAGTCAGGTACTTCCCAGCCTTCATCTTTCCTATCTCCATCTCCTCCCCACTCCCTTTAGCCTCATACCCCCATTTGAGAATGTACCACTTTTTTTACATTAATTTAACACTAGAAAATTTCCCTTTGGGGATGCCGTATGGAGGGTTTTTTTAAGCAAAGGAAGTTCTGGGTAGGAAAAGATATGAGGGGTAGGTGTGTCCAGGAGTGATGGACGTATGAATCCATCCCTCCCACTGCGGTGCAAGGCGATGGGTCGGGAGTCCGGCTAGGGTGGTTAACGGGTCTCCCTCGACTGGTCTATCCCGGTTTGGCCCACCATGCAGTTGGTAGGTAGACTCATCTGCTGCCAAGACCTGGATAACCTCACCCCACAAACCCAGCACCCCTGCTAATTCACCAAATGTAGTGAACCGCTTGGGGTGACCTACGGCAGAGGTGTTGGTTATTCAAAAAAATGGTTCCCAGGATGGCGGTGTCCATACCTGCCTCCTAAATAGAATTGGCCAAATTGACCCCGCCGGGTCAAAAAAAAAAAAACACAATGTTATTGTATTTGCATAATATTTTATTAATGAAATTAAATGATTTTCACAATTAATTTATCCACAAATGAAGAGAGACATTACAATAAATATTACAAAGAAAAACATTTTTGATAAGAATAATCAAAATTATTCAAAATATTTACTAACTCCGAGTTACTAAACCTCATTCCTAAATTAATATGAAAATTATAATTGTGCTAAATATATATTTTTTATAACCAGTACACGGTTCACTATACACAAACAAACGTAATAAATAATTCCATTTAACAACAATCGCATGGAAAATTCTCAATAAAACATAATCGATGACTTAAAGTCAAGATATCGTCCCATTAGAGGTAAAAGTCACTATGTGTCATACAGCAAGTATGGCAATTAATGAGTTTGATATCCGGATACATACGGATATTGTCCCATTAGAGGTAAAACTCATGAAGTGCCATACTAGCAGTATGACACATAGTGAATTTTACCTCTAATGGGATGATATATATTGTATCTCGTAAACCATTATTTCGAGACAAAACGAAGTTATCACTAAACTTGATATTTACTTGTTGAAGTGTGTAAATATCTTTGGAATGGTTTGCGTTAGAGATACCATATTTTTATAATATATAATAATATAATAATTGCGTTATTTTAGTAGAGTCTCGTTCATAACTCATTTTTGTCAAAAAATGGAAATGTCTTGATTTTAAACCAATACTTTATCTATTAAATCTATGATAATTAAATTAACATAGAAGCACAAAGATCTTCTCGTATTGTGTGTGAAGTCAGTCGGAATACACCAGGATTCTGGCCTATCCGAGGCGTAAGAGATTTCTCGACCTTCTCAGTGAGTAATACAAATACACAGAATGTAAAGTCAACTGGAAAACAGTTAATAGCCTCTATTCGCTACAAAAAGGTTCACATGCCTTGTGAGATAAGAAATGTTTTCTGTGAGAGTTATGACAAAAACTGGGAAGAGAATTTTACAGACGATAGTATATATCGTCGCCGTTCAAGCAAAAGTCACTAACTCCTCAAACATCATTTTGAGATATCGTGATTTGAAAGTTTGAAGATGAAGGAAAAATCAGATTTTATTGTTTTATAATTCGGATTTACGGAACATTTTAATAACTAATGTACCATGGAGACTTTCGCATCTTAAAAAAAACATAATTTTACGCTTCGGGTGACATACTCAACAGAAAACTGCCTTTTTTAGGGTTGGTGACTTTTGGCTGAACGGTCACGATATGTAGGTGCTGGTTATTGTAATCACTGGTTATTATAATCACTATTTTATAGAATCAAATATCTTTTATCTATTTATACAGGATGTGTCAGGACGTACCCGACAGATTTTAACCAGCGATTCCTGAGGTTATTTGAAGTAAAAAATGTACATGTCATTTTGCTGTCTGGTGAGATTTTTAAAAATTAAAACAAAAAATATATTTTTCCATCACATGCCGCCACTGATTACAACGCGTCACATGGTGCGCGCTCTGTCTTTTTTAGCAGATCCGGTTACCGCACGTGACTAGATCCACTTTATTCAATGATTTTTTTGCAGTGGAAAATTTATGTTAGATCTACGATACCAGAATTAGAACTGCTTATTAAAATCAAACAGGCAATATGACTACAATATCCAGCGCCTACTGTTATAATACATAATTCAAAACTTAATAGTAATAGAAAAATAAAAAAATAATTTTTAATTCGATTTGTAACGTGCCTGTAATAAAATCATCATTTTATGGTGAATTTATAACAAACAGTGAGTATACTTTGTTGTTTACATTACGTTTTAATATCACACACAAATATTTCAAATAAGCTACAATTAGCGATCAATTAGCTAAAATACTGAAGTAATAAAAATATGGTTTGGAAGATGTATTTTTTCATTGCATGATAAGAATCTTAGTTCAGCAGCTTTGCTAGCTTACTACTTACGGTAAATAGAAAAAATAAAATCATAAAAATATATTCGAGAGTATTTCTCACAAAATAAAACAAAAAAAAACATTAAAAACATTTGTTAATACTTTATTTTATTATTGGAACAGATTCAGAATTTGCAATTCTTTTGTAACAGAGCTCGATAAACTGACTCCGAAATACTGGAGATATTGGATCATTGGAATTACGCATCGTCGTCAATAGGAAAAACCTTCCATGTGTAAAAAATGTTAATTGTTCAGGAGGAACTAAAAACTGATTTTTGAGAGTTACGGAACAATTCTGTAGCTTCTCGGTAAACACGCATCCAGTAAATCTAAGTACTGCGTTCCAATCGTTTACGCGCCATTCATGCTCTGAGTTCAAACATGGAGCGGGATATGAATTTTCGGCTAATAATGGAGGTAGAATAATATGCACGCCTTTATAACTATAAATTAACGGCATATGCGGTAAAGGGGACTGCGGAGAAAGTTTGGTGTGCAATAGGAGGACTTCTTATATATGGAGTAACGTGCTGGACCAGTTCTTGGAATGCTATTTTTGACATTCGGTACATTTGCCGGAATTTCACATCACCTTCGGACGGTTCCCTGGCAGCAATAAATAACCTATAATGAATGTTACGTTCAATGTAGGGGTGGACCTAAAACCTCCTTTTTTGTCTCGTTCGAAGGAATTTCGATTTTGCCTTTGATAGATACAATAACTTTCAGCGGTAAATGCGATAACAGAAATCTGCAATACCGACAATTTACTGGCGGCGACAAATCACTGCAGACCCGTCAAAGAGTCGATGGAGGAAATATCGTGAAACATTTCCTGCATTTTCTTTGCACCCGGTTTATGTCGATTTCATACATGGGAGGTATTTTCCTATTATCAATGATATGTAAGAAATTGCGAATTCGCACTCAAATCCGTAAATCTGTGTGAATGAATCAGAAAAAACTCTGGCACTATGAAAGTTGCAGTTTTTTTCTGTCTAGAAATGTTGGCTAATTATAGCTGGTAATGTCATTTACATCATGAGCATTAGAACTGTCAAAAACATATTACGGTAAAAATGTTTTTCAGAGTTTGTCAAAAAATCGAGCACGTACTGTACAATAAAACAACAACATTAAATATTTCAAGGAGCAAAACATCACAGCGTTATTTGTATAATGAAAGAATGATATTATATTTAATAAAAATAATTTTTTGTATCATCATTTTAAGGTAAGGACCACTGGTCCACGTACTTGCAATCCATACATTTCATATGAAAATAGATGCTTCAGGAACCTGACGTCTGTGCTCCAAAGATTGCAGTACGTTCGTTAAGATAAGCGAATCTATCCAATGAACCGCCCGTTTCTGCAGTCAGGGATTTTTTTAGATACTTTGGATTATACAGTGGGGCGCACTTGTGATTTGTACATGGTCAGCAGTTGTGTACTATTAAAGTATCTGCGGGCTCTGTACAATACGCCTCTGTACATTGTGTTGCAGTTGATTTGACATTTGCTTGTGCATTTATGAAAATATTAATTTAAAAACAATAAACTTAGAAAGTCGTCCTCAAATTCACTTATCAAAAGACATATAGTGAATAGTAGACGTGCGTCTTCCAAGAAGGGAAACACGTAAGATAAAAAAATGAACGTCGAATCACCTGACGCGCCACGTACGTGAGAACTAGAAACACAATGGTCCCACGCACTGGAAGGCGTGTCCTTACCTAATTTGCGTTGCGTGCATAAGACAAGTGTGCACATCGCCGTGAGAATGTAATATCGCATACGTGGGCTCAGTGTGTCCTTACCTTAATTGTTTATTAGTAATAAGATCTATGGCAAAGTTTATGAACTAACATCTTCTAATTAGAGGTAAAAGTCACTATGTGTCATACAGCTAGTATGGCACTTAATGAGTTTTACCTCTAATGGGACGATATGATATTATCCCGTGCTCATTTCATATTGAGCAATAGTAAGGATTCCATTCTAGGCTTTTGTTATTAAAATATCAGGTACATAACATTATCCTGAACATTGATGTGACTACTGAAGAGTTGAATCGATAGGAGTATATTATGACCTTGTCCGTGTTACAGAAAAAAGCCTGATTTTTTCTTATTTCTGCTGAAATTTATTAAACATTTTCAATCACCGAAATACTTTCTTGAACACATTGTCAACTTCATTGGCCTGTCTGGGGCCTAGGAGTTAAAAGGAAAATTGGCAATATTAGTCATATTTAAATCGTAATACATCCACACTTCCAGAAATTACCCGTTCAGTGTTTTGTTACTATTAATTATTTGTCAGAATGTTGGTTGTCGCCAATTTATACAAGACCTTTCGACTCCTGGGCCCCAGACAGGCCAATGAAATTTATGATCTGTTCAAGAGAGCATTTCGATATTTTAAAATTTTTAATCGATTTCACCAAAAGTAAGGAAAATTGAACTTACATTTGGCACACGGACACGTCTATAACACACTTCTGTTGGTTTATCCGTTCAGTACACTTCAGTTCATAAATACTTCAGTTCATAAATACTTCAGTACGTACACACTTCAGTATACAAATACTTCAGTACATAAACACACTTCAGTACACAAACACACTTCAGTACATAAACACCTTTCAGTACATAAATACTTCAGCACATAAATACTCCAGTACATAAATACTTCAGCACATAAATACTCCAGTACGTAAATACTTCAGTACATACACACTTCAGTATATAAATACTTCAATACATAAACACTTCAGCACATAAATACTCCAGTACGTAAATACTTCAGTACATACATACTTCAGTATATAAATACTTCAGTACATACACACTTCAGTATGTAAATACTTCAGTACATACACACTTTAGTATATAAATACTTCAATACATAAACACTTCAGCACATAAACACTTCAGCACATAAATACTTCAGCACATAAATACTTCAGTACATACACACTTCAGTATATAAATACTTCAGCTCATAAATACTTCAGTACATACACACTTCAGTATATAAATACTTCAGTACATAAATACTTCAGCACATAAATACTCCAGTAGATAAATACTTCAGCACATAAATACCCCAGTACATAAATACTTCAGCACATAAATACTTTAGTACAAAACAATGTCCATAATAAGGCTATCTATTCATTTGTTCCGTATGCCATTTGGAATATAAGAATCGAACCCTTAATTTAATACAAAATAAGTAACACAATAATGCAAAAATTATATGATTCAATACTATTACAGATATTTCACATTTTTTGTTCATAAGCACAATAATTAGACGGATATTATAGACATTGATATTATATTTATACGCGACAATATATTGTAAATGAAATCAATAATATTTAATACATTTTAAGCAGAATGGAAATTCTATTAATTTATTAAAAACCGTCTATTGGAAGTGTCTCATTTGGTAAGTAATAAATCTATATTCCTTAAATATAAACACTATGTCCCTATAAATATTATGTAAGTGGTGTTTTCAGTAATAGTGCCTAGGTTTTTATATTCATAGGTAGTTTAGGTGTGTTCGTCATAAGTGCGATGTACAAAATTAGCTGAAACTTCTTCAGACTTCGTAGCATTCAAACAATAGCAATATGTGGGTACTTTAAATGGTGGGTGCTTGTGTAAAAAAATTGGTTATTTATTAGTTTAATTGAAAAGTACTGCAGAAATCAGTTTAATTTTAAAATATCCAATTAACAATCAAATAAAGAAGAAAAAATTTTTTTTTCCTAAAAATGGGATTTTATTTTTTTCGGTGGCAATATTATTTAACTAATAGCGATAACACGGACTTGCGACAAGTGGTAAATGCTCTCGGTATCGTCTAGAGATGGTTGATGGGTTGTCATTGCGGTTACAGTTACCGGAGACGGACGAGGAACCGGTTCTTTATCCAGTTACTTTTGGGACCGGTACCTCAAAAAGAAAAACCGGGGGGGGTGGGGGTTGCGAGAGAATTAATTCGTTTTTCTCGATATATTTTCATTTTTGATAAATGAACGAAAAGGAACTGATTCTTCAAAGAAATATTATCTACTAATTCGATTGACAGCAAAGGAACAGGTTCCAAGTAACCGGGACAGGAATATCGGCCATCTCCAGTATCTCCCTGTTGAAAGTAACCACCATTTGAAACTTTAGGGCTTTTATTTATTTTTATTTCGAAGAATTGTAAACTGTTTTTTATGTGCTAGCGGCACTTGCTGATGGCAATCTTATATTTTAGCCCCCTCACTAAGGTAATGGAGGGTATAAGATGGAATTTGGGCGGAGACGGAGGGGGCGGTGCTGGGGGTCCAGTGGCCGAGGTTGGATATAGAGGGATTCGAGTTTGATTCTAATTTGGAGTAAAATGTTTTGGCTAAATCTATTGTATGTTTTCGGAGTCGAGGAATTTGCGAAAAAACACGTATCTATAAGCAAATTTTAACTGTTTTTTTTTTAAAATTATTTTGTACCTATCCGGAGCCAGTAGGACTATGGCATCCCCAATTACGGTATGTTGCTCACAACGGCTGAACGTAATGGAGAAGTGAAGGAGATGGGAGGATGAAAGTTGAGAACTTTACGAAACTCAAACAAGATTCCTATGTATCTGTCACTAGAGGCGGCATTGTATGTGAGGAGATGGATTCGCACTGGTATTTTAAAAACGAAGAATTGAAAAATCGCATATTATACAAAGATAAATAAATTAAATATAATTTTTGATAAATTTAAGAGTCACAATTGATATGAAATTTTGCAGATACGTTCTAGTTTATTTTGTCATTTCGTAAAACAAACAAAAAACTGTGCAAGTGTGAATCTAAACTGTAAATATCACAACCCAGATAGCGAATATTAACTTATTAGATATTTAACATGCGAGTATACTAAAGTTCTGAGGAAGTTGTTATGTTGCCCAGAAAATATATTCGCTGAAAAAAAAATTTTTTTTATGCGCGGAAAGTTGAAAAATGAAAAAGTAATAACACAATAGAAATTCAATAATTCATAGGATACGACGTCGGAATTAATAGACTTGTCCCAATAGCCGTTTCGACGGCTGGAGGCAAAGGTCACGTGACACCCATTTTGGCACCAGCTTACTTCACTGCCGTCCACATTTGTTTCGCAGTAAGCAAATTATAAAAAGGGCCAAACTAAATACTCGGTTGAAATATTCGATTTTTGTAAAAAAGTCAAACTTTTTTTTAACTTTGCCGTTTTACAGTACGCACCTGCCCCCGCTTTTTTGGTTTCTTCCCCTTGCGCGTTAGGGTATCTCTATGTATTATTTCTTCTGTGATATATAATATTACACAGGTATCACAGCGAATGCTGGTGTAAACACAGCACTCACGCCGAAGCATTGCCTACATACAGCATGTTTCAAATTTCTTATTTGGCTTTAGAAAAATAAATAGAGTGAAATTGAAAATACTTCATTTTTAATATAATAAAAAAGAGCACACTGTAAAAATTTTCGAAATACTTTTTTAATTTTCAAATTCGATTAACTTGTTATTAAGTTGTCCCCTTTTCGCTTAAAGCATAAGTAGACCATAAGCAAGACCAAAGGCTGTTACTCGGTAACACTTTTCAAAGACAGAGTCGGAAGTGTATAGATATACACCAATACACACAATCCTAAGAATGTGTTGTTCGCGTCAACTCTAATTGGGCAACCCAAAAAAAGAAATGCGTATTACGTTTTTAATTTTTCATTTGCTGTAAGAAGCGTATTTAAGAGGGAGCGATGCGTCGGAGAGGGAATATTTATTAATTAAAAATAGTGATAATAATATTACGCAATGCGATAAATATAATGTCTTTAAAAAGAAAAATATTTATAATATAATAAAAGTAAGTAAAAGTAAAATAATATAATAATGTCTTTAAAAAGAAAAATATTTATAATATCGAAAAAAAAATTTTAAAGTAGAGAAAAATAATTGCAATTCTTTCTCAGCGTTTTTTTTTTAATAAACTTAATCAAGTTTTTGTAATCCGCGTTTAAAAAAACATTAACAGTTAGTATTTATGGAAAAATTAAACTACACCCTATTCTTCTTTTTCAAAAACCTTCAAATTATTTTTTTAAGGATATTCAATATTTTAAAATATTTTGTAAAACATACATAGATAGGACAGTCAGAAAAAGGTCATATTTCTGATTTGATTTTGTAGATTAAAAAAAAAAGTGATAAATATTCTTCTCTTTAAAAAAACTATTAACTCCACACAGGAGGCCCCGAGGACAAAAATTATCTTTAGGGTATATGTGTCATCTTTGGGGATGCTGCGTGGAGGCACTTTTTAAGGAAAGGGAGGAGAGCACGTTCTGGGAAGGAAAAAGGAATCTGGGGTCAGTGCGTCCAGGAGTGACGGACGTATTAATCTGCGGTGCAAAGCGATGAGTCGAGAGAGTCTGGCTGGAGAGGTCACGAAGTCTCCTTTGTAATATTATCATTATTTCAAAATAATAAATAACCCCTCTCCGACGTCCCTCTCCCCCTTAACATAAGAGATGTTTTCAAAATGAATATTTATTGCGGTTTCTTCAAATTCAAGAGAGCAGCTTCAATGAAGTTTTTTTACAAATAAATAATTACCTTTGATTGTTAAATTTAATACTGTTAGAATGAGCAAATATAAAAATAGCAAAGATAATAGTTTTAAAATTCTAAAATAATTGGTACACATCTTCCAAATTTCAAAAATATTTCCGTTTGGTAAATACAATGTACTTAACAATATTATATAATTTATCAAGCGTCTCAATGAGGCATTCATCCGGCAGCGGATTCGCACAAGCTCGTGATGATTAATCATTAATTATTAATAATTACGCTAAAAAACAAAATCATCGAGATTTTACAAAGTTCATACCGCATAATACTTTATATAGCTTGAAATGAAACATCGAAAATGGTAACTAAATCAAGCGCTAATAGCTGTTGAACCAAAGAACTTAATTTTAAATAATTGAAATTTATACATATAACACTGAATCAATTCAAAAACGCTATATCATCATGGTTCAGCATACCTTGTGACAATTTTTCCAAAAGTGATATTTAACGCTATTCGATTCATAATCATTTTCTCCGACCATGTTCTTCAAAATGTGTGTTTCTTGGACAATACGTAATATATGTAACAATATATGAACAATATATGTAACACTATCAGGCTGGCTCCGATTTAAACGGCACCCGGTGCAAGTAAAATTCTGGCGCCCTTCGTCAAACAGTCAAACTCAAAACTAAAATAGCTTACGATTTACAATGATCCTGTCTCTGTCAATCCTTTGGAGTAGTCCTACTAAATCCGCGAAACCCATACTATTTTTCGACATGATGGAGGGATGAGTGCATGAACTGCAAACAGAACTAACGCCATCTGTATTTAGTAGTTACATTCCCCAGAAAATGCACTTGACCGCACTGAAAGAATGAAATGGCACTATGAATTCATGGCTCTGCCTCACTCTTTTATTAAAACGTTCGCCTAAGTGGACGCCTATGGGCATCTCGTTTTGCACTGTTGTGTTTTGAATCTATCTCATAAAAAAATTGCTTAGTATTATGGTGCATATAGCCATCTCATTTTACACTGTGTTTTTTGCATCTGTCTCGTTTTCGTTCAAAAAGTAGGTACATACCCATAACATACTCGTAAACGTATGAAACCATCTATGCTCCATGGGAACGATGATTGGTCTGAGCTGCTAGTATTATTTTCACACCCTCCACTCTTATGGCATTTTACGAGGTTTTTAAAATTAATTACTAGGGCGTGTTAACAGACCCAAGTAGTAATTACTGAAATTAATAATATTTGGATGATTTTGTTTTAGTGAAAAATAACCTCAAGGGCGATGTGTCAGCTGGTATTAGTGCCTTGACAAGCCGGCGCCTAGAGAGGACTGCTCCAACCGGCCCTGAACATCACTTCCAAGGACAATATCGTGTAAATGTTTTTGAATAATTTGTTTAATGTCACGTTTGCAGTTTTGCATGCCGAATGACGATATGTAATGGTATTTGATAAACACAGCAGTTCTTAAAGTTTCCAGATAATTTCAAATTCTAAAAAAATATTTTTAATTGCGATGTACGTACATACGTATCGACGGTTCCAACGAACAAAGTCGGATGTGTAAATTGGTAACTTTGCATAAGAGCTATAGTAGTTGCAATAATATGTTTTTCCAACGAAATAAACAGGGTTTTATGCAAAAAAAACTCTAAATACGTAGAAACAAACTTTAAACAGCTTCAGTAAGAAGTTACCATTTCCACGTCCGACATTCATTGGGACCATCGATATGCATAATAAATACAAATTGGTGCATCATTACGAAATTAAATATTGGACCAGTAATTATCCATATGTACTTGATTTATATTTCATCTTTCACCAGCGCTATTCGACATTTAAACGATTATTAAATCATTTTTGAATTAATAAGAATTCATTATCAAACAAATTATGACACGGAGGTACTATAAAATGGAGTAGTCAGCTGGAGTCAGATGGAGATTTGAAACCGTGTCCCATTTGGTTTGGGGGAGGTATGTGGTACGGAGAGGGGACTGTCGTATTCGGCGTATACAATGTAGAATTTTTTTTGGAAGGTATTAAAGTTGTTTTATACTGTTCACATTGATTTTTGACACTCCTAAAATTATGCAAAAATAAAAACAATCATATCTACCTTAAACAAAATGCTTTTCAAGCCAACCATATTAATTACATATACTTAAGATTTACAATTTTAAATAAATATCTCACTTTTCAAAGAGCTTTAAGCTTAATAACACACAATAAGAATATAACATAAATGATTTCATAGTATATGTGTGTGTATATATATAGATACGTGGCCGATTGAAAATTGCATCAACTTGATCGTAAGACTCTCCGGGCTGGGCGTCATTTGTACAAACATATATGTATATTATTTTTACACAGATAGCTTCGTTTAGGACATTCACAATCAATATATAATACATATTTTACGAGGACATTAAACAACATTAATATTGCTGCGTTATTAAATGGCGAATATTCGTAAAAATATAATCATTTGATTTTTAAACATATTATCGTAAAATTAAGGGGGCTTTAAACTAAATCTCCATAGTTTTGCTTTTTTAACTCTAAACCCATCGAGTAATTTTTGTTCCCGATTGGGAACAACTAGCTAGATAGCAGTATTTTTAGAGTTACTTGTTCCCCATTGGGAAAGAAAAGGAAGGGTTAATAATAGTGAATTAAGATTAATGACAATAATATTGTCAGTTGCAGGTTACTGGCAAATAGGACACGCTATATTTGAATAAGATCTAATAATCTACAAGATGTAGTGGTTATAACCCTTGACATTGGTTCTGGAGGTTATGGATGAATTAAAATGCAAGGAGTGCACAAAATAATTAAAAACAACATCAGTTTTAGTCAGGTATTTTGGACATGCACAATGAATGGTTAAATAATTCACGATAGAAAATCCATTTTAATACATATTATAACTGAAACACTTCAGAATTTCTGATCTGTAGATGCCTGTGGAACGGTGAAATCCGTCCAGTCAAGAACTAATAAGTTGAATAAAGTTATATAAGTTTAAACGAAACATGATACGTGTTCACAAATGGGGCTAATTAGAATATTTTAGAAAAAAAAACCACTTTTAGCACATAAGGCGTTTAAATATTGAGATGAATTGTTTGTTGGCTGGTGTACACACGGAAGATGAAATGGAATAAATTGTTATAATAAGTTTAAAGCTCAAGTCCTCCAAGAAACTTATAAAAATAGTGTATTTGTTAGTTTTACAATAAAATATTGTGTTTTTATAAATTTCTTCAAGGACTTGATCTTTAAATCTATTTCATTTCATATTCCGCGTGTACACTCGCTAACAAACAATTCATTTCAATATTTAAAAGCATTACATGCTAAAAGTGTTTTTTCTTTTAAAATATTTAAAATTGGCGCCATCTGTGAGCGCGTATTACGTTTCGTTTAGCCTTAATAACTAGCACAGACCTGCTTTAAATGAAAAATGACAGGATATTAAAAATAAAAGTTTAAACAAAAGTTTTAAAAATAAAATAAATATATTGCCACAGTCGAGAATCGAACCCTGACCAAATGCTTGGAAGGCAACCATGTCGACCATTACACCACCAACTATTGTAAAAACGGAGAAATAAATTCATTATATGTAGGTAGCTACTGAAACCTACCCTGATGTATGGCAGTAAGGCATGGAACTGGCAGAGGAAGGATGAACGTAGATTGAATACCGTAGAAATGAGATCTCTGAGGCGAATGTGTGGTAAAACTATGTATGATCGTGTGAAAAATGTTGAGATTCGCAAAGAATGCAAGGCTGATGTAAGCGTAATGAGTAAGATTAAGAAAGAGACGCTTAGATGGTAGAGCGAATGAACAAAGAAAGGAGTGTAAGGAGAATATATGACGCGAGTGTTAATGGAAGAAGAAATCGGGGACGCCCTAGGAAGACATGGCACGAACAAGCGAATCAAATACTTGAGTCGGGCCATGTCAAAAGTCAGAATAACAGAAGAGAATGTATGAACGTGAATGAAGCAAGAAGCGTATGCCAAGATCGAGTTGTTTGACGCGATAGTTAGTTAGTTTACCTACTGAAAATAAGAATTATGTATTTTTGAATTTCAGTATTAGATCTGAAATTATGTAATATGTATTTTTTAATAATTGATTTGAATTTTAGAATTAGAGTTTTGCACACAGTTGCATACTTCGTACTCAAATCACAACCGAAATTATGTTGTTTAATTTATTTTATGGCATCATTTGTATTCAGAATAAAGTACTCGGGATGTTAATGAACACAATCTAAATTAAGGAAGAAATCTATCATTTGATATTGAATATCGCCGCCTGATAACAATCATATTGCTTTAAAATAATGATACACTAAACCTACGGTACTAAATGCAATCCAGTGAGAAAATTTGTCAATTCGAAAATATAACAACTCTAAAATAAATAATGTAATGTCAGTTTTTTCACATCCAGGTATTTTGTCAGTATCCGACGCATGAGTTTGTTCATGCCGGCTAATCCGGTGTTAGCCCTGGAGGCCTATTCTGGTTATTTTTAAGGAATATTCCTCTTTATTTTCCTTGGGCTTAAAGACTCCTTGCTTAACTGCGGTTCTTGTTCTCTCGGACGACAGCTGTCATTCGGCGAGTGACATTTTTTTTTAAAATATCGATATTTGCATAGTTTTAACAAGTGGAAAACTCAATATCAAGTAGGTTACCAACTACGGTAAATAAAACAATGGACAACAGTAGGCGTCAGCAAAGATATACAACGGCGGTAAATGTCACTTTTAGAAGTAGTCATTACCATCTAATGAGGTAGGTACCTTTTTACAAAAAGTAATTCTTTGTTAAAAGGCGTAATTACATAAATAAAAATAAAATAAAAATTGATTAAAATGCGTTATAATATAATGTAATTGTTTTTAAAAAGCTTTGGTTCAAAACCTTGTGTCACTCGAAGATATTTCATCAATTTGTGTTGTCAAATAATCTCTTAATAATCTGTTTAGAAATTTTTTACTATGTCTCTCTGGAATTCTGCAGTTAAGCAAGAAGTCTTTAAGCCTAAGGAAAAGGATAAGGAATCTTCCTTAAAAATAATGGGAATAGGCCTCCTGGTCACGTCATGATTATATTACAATAAGAACTCAAGAAATCATACATAAAATGTCTCGTCAAATTGTCGTGAACAACTAAAGTACTCGTATACTACTTTGTGTGGTGCCAGTTTTCTTTTGTACGCTGGCAAAGTTTGGAGATTAAAGCAAGGTAAATGACATCAAAGCTTTAGAAATGTGACTGTCTAAGAGATTGCTGAAAATATCACGGACAGTGGACAGTATACGTAGGTATCTGAAACATCGTTGTCCGCGGTTCTCCGTGCAACGCAAGAAAAATAAGGACAGTGTTCAGTATTCGTAACAAGATTAACATTTTAATTATTGGTATTTTTCATCCAATGTTATTCTTTGTTTCAATCATTTGAAGTCATGCAACTGCACTCTTATTTTAAATCAGTTCTTTCTCGAGTGCAGCAAACGCAGCCAAAAATTTCTTAAAATCAAGTCATTGCACCATTCTATGGTTTGAAATGTCAAAGTTAGAAATAACATCAACCGCATAATTCATTCTTTTTGTTTTCTCACAAAATACTCTGTAAACGGCCTTCATTATCTTCTTGTAAAGATATTTAAGCCTCGCTAGACCATTGTATTATTTAAGCAGAAATATAATCAGCGTTCAGCGTTTTTACAACGACTAACAATCACCCATCCGCGTCAAGATATTCTAGACACGTTCAAACCATGCAAAAGTCTAAGATTTACAACTTTGGGCAGATCGAGGACTTACTGGCGTAGACATAAAAGGCATAGCACGAGTGCTACAAAACAACTTGATTGTGAAACAAAGGTGGAAGACTAAGGGGGTGTAAAACTATGTATTGATTGATTGATTGAAAGATGATTTTTATAGATAGGGAACTTCTGTCAATGAAAATGTATAGTGTTCAGGGTATAGAAGCTTTTCTGCCAAAATGTCTAAGAATAATATTTTTTAAACGAAGTTATTTGGATGACAAAGGGTGCCTTTAATGAACTTTTCCCGTTTCACGGTATTTCCGAAGTTTTTGTTTTTGATAATATGATACAATATCAAGTTTGCTGTGACAGATGACTGCTGTGAGGCATTTATCAGTCTAGGCGCGCCACGTCGATTTGAAACTAAGAGGTTTAAAGCGCCCTTAATATAAAATTTCACAAAAAATGGTGCTATATAAATAATCCAAGTATGATTATTATTAAAGAACAGGGCACCCCGAAAAAAAAAAGAAAAATGAATTATTGCTTCAAACCTAAACCGTCTTGCTAAATAGAATACTTATATTTTGCAGTTATTGATTTTAAATCAGCTTCGTTGCTAAATTGTCATTAGAGTATTGATAAAATCCAACAAATTTAATACTGCTTTCTAAACGTAATTAATAATCATTTTTAATAGATAACAAGTCAGCTGAATTTAAATCGAAAAAAGCAATTAAATAATTAATTATAACAACACTGTTATATATACGTAATGTCATGTGATACATCTTTGGTGTTGACACAACCCGTGCATGGTGCGCCTTGGTGCGTCGTACGCAACACGGCAGATTACATAATGTCATGTGGAGGGGTAAAAATGTGGCGGAATGCGGACCCAGGTGAAATTTCATCGTACACTTCCTAGATGATGATTTCAGATTCCCAGCGACTCCGCTGCTCCTGGAAATGGCTGAGTTTATAATGTCATATGATAGAGAAGAGGTAGGTGGATGTGGCGTAATGGTCCTGGTGATTAAGGCGATGTTTCATTGTCCACTTCCTTGATAATAATTTCAGATTCCCAGTGATTTCGCTGGGCCAGGAGAAGGCTGAGTTTATAATGTCATTTGGTAGAGAAGAGGTAGGGATGTGGCGTAATGGTCCTGGTGATTAAGGCGATGTTTCATCGTCCACCTCCTTGATGATGGTGTCTGATTCCCAGCGACTTCGCTGCGCCAGGAGATCGTTTAGTTTCTGGAAACAGGAATTCAATTTTTAATAAGTAATGTCTTTTCAAACTTAGCAAATCAGTCCAAGACTTGACAGTTCTAAGTGCCATTGAAAGTATATTGACCTTTGACCTCAATAGCTCTACATGTTATTGAAATAAATTGTCCTTTTGCTCCAACAGTAACATAGGAAATAAACTGACCTTTGGCTAACAGTAAGTACCATTAGAAAAATAGTGAAACTTTCTTACAAAAATAAGTTAGTTTTAATAACACTAGCGAATGACACGGATTTGTCGAAACCGATAACAAATAAATAAAATTAAGTAACAAATGTACATAGTGAATAAAACTCTTCAAAACAAAATTAATAAGTATTTTTTTATAAACTAATTTATTCTGTACGCAATATTAAAAACATTTTTCTTTTTATACTTCGATAATAAAGACGAATTTTTTTCATATTGAACACTGAAATTAAAAAAAATATATTGTTTTCTGGGCGCTACGTAGTAAAAACAGAACTTACGTTAGTTAAAATGATATAAAATAAAACACACTGTATTCTAACACTTACATCTTCTAAAACATGAAACTACATACAGCACAATATAATGCCAAACGTAAATCTCAAAAGAGAAAAGTCAATTTTTGGGTCAACAGCTCTAATGCGCTTGTATATTAAAAAAAATGAACAAAATGTTCATACAAATTAAATGAGATTTTCAAATGAAATTCTTAAATTCACTATTGACAAAGAACGGCCACCAAATCAGCCTAAAACGAAAAATGGCACACATTCCTACTGATACGGCACTAATCATATAATGCACCTGCGCACCGGACGAGGCCGTTTGTACCGACGCGAGACATTAACGAGTTGAAGGGGAACAACTGTATCGGTCACTTTAAATACTTACCAAAGATAAAGAAATAAATCGATTGAAGATATTTCTAGAGACATAAACGGGGAATTTTTACAAATGTATTTGACGCAATACAGCGAGGACTCAAACCTAGAAACGGCTTTAGTCGCTTCCCGCAGGCTGAGGTTACTAATACATATGCATATTAAATCAGTAGTGATATGGCAAAGGGTTATAGATGCTGTAATGGCGGAAAGCTACATTTGCACTTCTGTTCTTTTGCCATAGCGCGTTCAATCAGACGGCGTTAAGTGATATCTTTTCAAAAACTTTGTAAATATTAAAAATGTTGCTCTATCCTTTTGCAACATCAAAGAGTATAACATTTTGTAACACAAATATGAAAGATACTTTACAATTTAAAAAACTGCATCTATAATAACCCTTTTGCTATATCAACACCAAAATATATTATAATTTTTTTTTCATTTCTTTTTAAAATGGTCAGGGTCACAAACCTTTTTTTTTATGTTGCCATAATACCAGATTTAACAATATCCTCAGATAAACCAACTCTACTAAACAGTGGGTATAAAAAGACCTGGGGGGAATTGATGATGATGATCCTCTGCTCAATTTTGGGGGTCAGCTGGCAGGACTGCTGCTCCAGATCGTCCAGGGAAGCCCGCCGGGTTAACCTGGTACACACGAAACACATAGTATAAGTTTTATTTCGCACACCTGTCCAAACTACAATACAAATGATATTGGAGATATAATATCAAAGGAATAACAAAATTATCATTGCCAGATCTTAGTTCTATCGCAAATTATCGAAAATTGCAACGAAACGCTTAGGCGCCGCCATCTTAAGTATACGTTTGTTGATCCTTACTAGAGCACGTGTTGCATATGAGAGCGGTGTATTGCAGTTGGCGTATATCTTGTAAACTATATATGTAGTTTGTCCTGTTTTAATAAATTAAAACGATATATTTCACCATGTCGGATCTTAGTTCTATCGCGGACGATGTATCAAAGGACGGCGACATTACAGATGATCAGCCCTTCGATCTGATAAATGGAGACAGAGATGACGGAAGTGAAATTACTGGCCATCGCAATAATAGAATGCGAATAGAAAGTGAATTTTCCTCATATGCGCCCTCTGTAAGATGGGACTAAATGACCTTTGCACGGGAAAACACAATTGTGAAGCAACATAATTTTCAATTTTTTTTCTCTATATATTTGGTAGTTTTAGTTTTTTATTAGAAGCATGGGATACAATTCCTTTTACGTTTAATATCAAAAAGAATCATCAAGTTTGGTTGATATTTGTCCAAGTAATTGCATTTTTAGTTAACATCATATTTATTTACTAAAAGACAAATTATCAATAGCTGTTTACGAACCTACTTGCAAAATCAGAACAGAACTAAAACGGTTAAGGTAAATTTTTTAAATATAACTTAGCTTCTAGTGCGCCAGAATTGAGCATCGGAAAACCAAAATTTGTATTCGTTGAATTCCGGCGTATCTGATCGAAAATCTCAAAAAAATCATTTCTGTAGCTTCAGTAGCTATTCTGTGAAAACTACTTATGATAGATGTATACAATATTTATAAATATATTCACACATTATCTGGTAAGACAGTACAATTTAGAAAAACATCATTTTGCATAAAACAAGAATGTTATTATGAAAATAGACTTTGGAGGGCTGCGCGCAAATTTACCCTCGGTACACTACAGAAGTATTAGATTGCGGGAACTCGGCATTTTAAAGGTTAAGGATTTAAAAGTTCTATAAAAAAAAATTGTTGCATTTCTGTATTCACATGATTAGATTTTTAGATCTAATTTAGATCAGTGCGTTTTTGCTATTATTAATTTTTATAATATCAAAAGAATATAGTTTACATACATAGTTATAACATAATTGATAGTTTGTACTTAAACT